>CM059194.1:20284561-20433840 GCA_030323885.1 Branchipolynoe longqiensis | reverse complement strand
AAGCATGCTATCATTTGTCAGTACTTGCTATCGACAAGAGTCAGCACAGTTGTCCTCGCTCAGATGTGAATACTTTCCTGGTCATTAGAACAATGTGATATAGCCATTACGATAGAATCCTCACAACATAAAGTTTTTTCGGAGAACCTCATACTCTACTAGCGCTGTGTCAGCTCGAGGACCATTTGTTTGGCCTCTCTCGAAAACGAATGAGACTCAAATGACTAACAGACCCAACGATTATGGACCAACTAAGGTGAAATTGAAACTAATGATTAGTGAATATATGCACAAGA
Source organism: Branchipolynoe longqiensis (assembly GCA_030323885.1). Lineage (NCBI taxonomy): Eukaryota > Metazoa > Annelida > Polychaeta > Phyllodocida > Polynoidae > Branchipolynoe > Branchipolynoe longqiensis. Next base: position 20,433,544 of record CM059194.1, on the reverse strand, counting down.
AAGAACATTTGCTAAAAGGTCCGAAGTTAGTGATTTCGAAGAAGAGAAAAGATGAAGTGACAGAGAATATCTTCTTGTGGAATAGCACACGCAAAACGATGACCATGACTAACCCACGATTCTGCACAAAATAGGTGATATTGAAATATGATTTTGATATTGCACCAGAACATTGCTAAGGTCCTAGTTGATGATTTTGAAGAAAATTAGTGACATTGAATTATTGTCGATATAGCCTCGAAACGATGACCATGACTAACCCACGATTCTGCACCAAATAGGTGATATTGAAATATGATTTTGATATTGCACCAGAACATTGCTAAAGGTCCTAGTTGATGATTTTGAAGAAAATTAGTGACATTGAATTATTGTCGATATAGCCTCGAAACGATGACCATGACTAACCCACGATTCTGCACCAAATAGGTGATATTGAAATATGATTTTGATATTGCACCAGAACATTGCTAAAGGTCCTAGTTGATGATTTTGAAGAAAATTAGTGACATTGAATTATTGTCGATATAGCCTCGAAACGATGACCATGACTAACCCACGATTCTGCACCAAATAGGTGATATTGAAATATGATTTTGATATTGCACCAGAACATTGCTAAAGGTCCTAGTTGATGATTTTGAAGAAAATTAGTGACATTGAATTATTGTCGATATAGCCTCGAAACGATGACCATGACTAACCCACGATTCTGCACCAAATAGGTGATATTGAAATATGATTTTGATATTGCACCAGAACATTGCTAAAGGTCCTAGTTGATGATTTTGAAGAAAATTAGTGACATTGAATTATTGTCGATATAGCCTCGAAACGATGACCATGACTAACCCACAATTCTGCACGAAATAGGTGATATTGAAATATGATTTTGATATTGCACCAGAACATTGCTAAAGGTCCTAGTTGATGATTTTGAAGAAAATTAGTGACATTGAATTATTATCGATATAGCCTCGAAACGATGTCCATGACTAACCCACAATTCTGCACCAAATAGGTGATATTGAAATATGATTTTGATATTGCACCAGAACATTGCTAAAGGTCCTAGTTGATGATTTTGAAAGTGACAAAAACTAGTGATGTTTGCTAGTATTATAGGTGGATTATAGCCTCGACACGATGGTGTCCATGGACGAACTAACATGACACGATTCGCACACATAAATAGGTGATATTGAAATATGATTTTGATATTGCACCAGAACATTGCTAAAGGTCCTAGTTGATGATTTTGAAGAAAATTAGTGACATTGAATTATTATCGATATAGCCTCGAAACGATGTCCATGACTAACCCACAATTCTGCACCAAATAGGTGATATTGAAATATGATTTTGATATTGCACCAGAACATTGCTAAAGGTCCTAGTTGATGATTTTGAAGAAAATTAGTGACATAAGGTGACAACGTAGTACTGTGCACTTCTTGCTATATGCTGGGCAGATGGTAAGAAGTGGAGGGGCGGAGTACGTTGTAAAATTGTCCGATATAATACATGTGAACCGAGGTGAAGTTACTATAATAAATTACAAACTGTCTATATAATGATAAATGTTAAATTATAAAAACCCAAAGACATATAGAGGATGTGTGAACTTGGTAAACTATTATTCATTAGGTATAGAACTTGTATATTGAATAGTCTTTGAGAGGGAGTGTCACTTCCGAGTTTGACTAAGAACAGTCTTTGGAAGAGTCACCTCACATGCCCCCTCCCCCCCACATGGTATTGTTATGATCATTGACCACTGCATTGTACTCTGATTGGAGGAGTGAGTCATGTGACCACTGCATTGTACTGTGATTGATTAATAGGATCATGTGACAACGGCCATCTTGAATCTTGAGAACCTATATAAGCAATAAACCAGAGAGTCTCACTCTCTTACTTTTCCTTCTTACCCTGTTTTCCTTTATTACCTGTAGTGTTTTCACTTGACCTGTTCACACCACCCACACCACCAGCCGGCACGTTTACAAAATGATCCTATTCATCAATCACAGTACAATGCAGTGGTCACATGACTCACTCCTCCAATCAGAGTACAATGCAGTGGTCAATGATCATAACAATACCATGTGGGGGGGGAGGGGGCATGTGAGGTGACTCTTCCAAAGACTGTTCCTAGCCAGGCTTGGAAGTGACACTCCCTCTCAAAGACTATTCAATTATACAAATTCTATACTCAATGAATAATAGCTTACCAAGTTCACACATCCCTCATATGCCTTTGGGTTTTTATATTTTAACCTTTATCATTATATAGACAGTTTGTAGTTTATTATAGTAACTTCACCTCGGTTCACATGTATTATATCGGACAATTTTACACCACGATTCTGCACCAAATAGGTGATATTGAAATATGATTTTGATATTGCACCAGAACATTGCTAAAGGTCCTAGTTGATGATTTTGAAGAAAATTAGTGACATTGAATTATTGTCGATATAGCCTCGAAACGATGACCATGACTAACCCACGATTCTGCACCAAATAGGTGATATTGAAATATGATTTTGATATTGCACCAGAACATTGCTAAAGGTCCTAGTTGATGATTTTGAAGAAAATTAGTGACATTGAATTATTGTCGATATAGCCTCGAAACGATGACCATGACTAACCCACGATTCTGCACCAAATAGGTGATATTGAAATATGATTTTGATATTGCACCAGAACATTGCTAAAGGTCCTAGTTGATGATTTTGAAGAAAATTAGTGACATTGAATTATTGTCGATATAGCCTCGAAACGATGACCATGACTAACCCACGATTCTGCACCAAATAGGTGATATTGAAATATGATTTTGATATTGCACCAGAACATTGCTAAAGGTCCTAGTTGATGATTTTGAAGAAAATTAGTGACATTGAATTATTGTCGATATAGCCTCGAAACGATGACCATGACTAACCCACGATTCTGCACCAAATAGGTGATATTGAAATATGATTTTGATATTGCACCAGAACATTGCTAAAGGTCCTAGTTGATGATTTTGAAGAAAATTAGTGACATTGAATTATTGTCGATATAGCCTCGAAACGATGACCATGACTAACCCACGATTCTGCACGAAATAGGTGATATTGAAAAATGATTTTGATATTGCACCAGAACATTGCTAAAGGTCCTAGTTGATGATTTTGAAGAAAATTAGTGACATTGAATTATTGTCGATATAGCCTCGAAACGATGACCATGACTAACCCACGATTCTGCACCAAATAGGTGATATTGAAATATGATTTTGATATTGCACCAGAACATTGCTAAAGGTCCTAGTTGATGATTTTGAAGAAAATTAGTGACATTGAATTATTGTCGATATAGCCTCGAAACGATGACCATGACTAACCCACGATTCTGCACCAAATAGGTGATATTGAAATATGATTTTGATATTGCACCAGAACATTGCTAAAGGTCCTAGTTGATGATTTTGAAGAAAATTAGTGACATTGAATTATTGTCGATATAGCCTCGAAACGATGACCATGACTAACCCACGATTCTGCACGAAATAGGTGATATTGAAATATGATTTTGATATTGCACCAGAACATTGCTAAAGGTCCTAGTTGATGATTTTGAAGAAAATTAGTGACATTGAATTATTGTCGATATAGCCTCGAAACGATGACCATGACTAACCCACGATTCTGCACGAAATAGGTGATATTGAAATATGATTTTGATATTGCACCAGAACATTGCTAAAGGTCCTAGTTGATGATTTTGAAGAAAATTAGTGACATTGAATTATTGTCGATATAGCCTCGAAACGATGACCATGACTAACCCACGATTCTGCACGAAATAGGTGATATTGAAATATGATTTTGATATTGCACCAGAACATTGCTAAAGGTCCTAGTTGATGATTTTGAAGAAAATTAGTGACATTGAATTATTGTCGATATAGCCTCGAAACGATGACCATGACTAACCCACGATTCTGCACGAAATAGGTGATATTGAAATATGATTTTGATATTGCACCAGAACATTGCTAAAGGTCCTAGTTGATGATTTTGAAGAAAATTAGTGACATTGAATTATTGTCGATATAGCCTCGAAACGATGACCATGACTAACCCACGATTCTGCACGAAATAGGTGATATTGAAATATGATTTTGATATTGCACCAGAACATTGCTAAAGGTCCTAGTTGATGATTTTGAAAAAGAAAATTAGTGACATTGAATTATTGTCGATATAGCCTCGAAACGATGACCATGACTAACCCACGATTCTGCACCAAATAGGTGATATTGAAATAAGATTTTGATATTGCACCAGAACATTGCTAAAGGTCCTAGTTGATGATTTTGAAGAAAATTAGTGACATTGAACTATTGTCGATATAGCCTCGAAACGATGACCCACGATTCTGCACCAAATAGGTGATATTGAAATATGATTTTGATATTGCACCAGAACATTGCTAAAGGTCCTAGTTGATGATTTTGAAGAAAATTAGTGACATTGAATTATTGTCGATATAACCTCGACAATTAATTTCATAAGATAAAGGAATAGGTGATACTGGCCATGTTATTGGTGAGTCGCATCCGGTAAATGGTGTCAAGTAAATTGATGTGAAGTAAAATGGTGTCAAGATCCGGTGCGAATGGAATTATGAGCGGCAGTGCACACCCAACAAGAACACACCGACACACACAATTAATGTCATAAGGTAATGTAATAGTTGATACTGATATTGGTGAATGTCGCCGTCAATGCAACCACGGGTCCATTGGAATCTGGTAAATGGCGTCAATTAAAACACAGGCTGCACATCGTAGTGTTGTAGCAATTCATAAATATTCCCTCTCGACTTAGCAGCACAGCACAATAATGTAAGATAATAAATAATGTATATAATGTGTAAATGTAATAAAATAAGTTTCATATAAAATAGTCTAGTCCCAGTGTGGCCAGTCAACTGCCGTGCTCCACGTCCTCAATGGCGTTAGATAAAAAAGGTGTAATGTGGAAATGTCATATACAAAATGGCGTTGACCGAAGACTACACCGGCACACACTAAAAAATGGCATAAATGCAGTAAAAATGTATAAAGTATATAGAGGAAGAAGCAATGCACTGTCAGAACTTGCTATAAACTAGCAGCATATATATATACTACTTATCCACACCACTAGTAGTTCTTGGCCAAATACCAGACGCCGTTATATAGTACACAGCCGGCATGTGACTGTCACAGTTGAAAACAGAAGATACCACACATCAATTCAATCTCAATAAACACATATCAAGTGTCACAAGATGGGTGCTGTCACAGTGGCAGCTGCGGCCAGTGCAGTCAAACCTGAGAACGACAGGGATTTGAAGAAATACCGAGCAGTGTAGACAGGTTCAAGTAATGTTCAACGATACCCATATGCAGTTCATAGTGTCATAGCAATTCCCAGGAATTCCTTCTCGACTTAGAAAGTGGTGTGTTCAGGCAGTGAACCTTCTGTTGCTCTTGTAAGAAGGTGTAGTTTTGCGTAGTATTGCGTAGTAGCCTTTGTATTATCTTCAGATGCCGATTAATAGAGTAAGAATATATATATATATATATATCGAAATATATATTTCGATTTGGTATTAGCGCTTTGCCGCTGCGCTATGGCAGCATTTGGGTTCAGGTTCAGGCTATGGTCCGTACTATGGCGTACCGGTACCCGTGGCCCGTACTACGGCCCGTACCCGTGTCGTACTCAATAAAAACATTCACAAATCGTTCTTGTAACCGACAAAGTTGTCGAATTTAAAATGAATCGACTTCGTTAATCATATTGTGTCGACGCGTTGATATTTGTTTTCTACGATACCGTCTGTGTTGATTTTTCCTCGCAGCCAGCTGACGGGCTCACAAGTGTCGACCCGCACGGGCGATACGCAGTAGCAACAGAGGCCTGCCCAGCCTCTCCACCTCGTCGGCGGCGTTGATATTTGTTTTCTACGATACCGTCTGTGTTGATTTTTCCTCGCAGCTAGCTGACAGGCTCAGAAGTCGTCGACCAGCACGGGCAATACGTAGTAACAACACAGGTAGCATGTAGACTGTGTGAAACGTGTGGAAGAAAACGAGAGGGGTGCTTTGATGACAGCGGCTGCGGCGGTTCTGATCGAATCTGGAATGGTCTGGTGGTCGCGTGACGCAGCACCTGCCCGTGGCGCCATCTGGAGGAACCCCAGGAACCACGTTATGCTTGTAGCCTATCAGGGTTTCTGCCAGATGGCGCCACCGCACCGGTGTAAGTCAGTTCATGGTGTTCCTGTCTCCGCCGTAAATTACCAATGTTACGCGTAACATCCACGATGATTTTGAAGAAAATTAGTGACATTGAATTATTGTCGATATAACCTCGAAACGATGACTATGACTAACCCACGATTCTGCTCCAAATAGGTGATATTGAAATAGGATTTTGATATTGCACCAGAACATTGCTAAAGGTCCTAGTTGATGATTTTGAAGAAAATTAGTGACATTGAATTATTGTCGATATAGCCTCGAAACGATGACCATGACTAACCAACGATTCTGCACCAAATAGGTGATATTGAAATATGATTTTGATATTGCACCAGAACATTGCTAAAGGTCCTAGTTGATGATTTTGAAGAAAATTAGTGACATTGAATTATTGTCGATATAGCCTCGAAACGATGACCCACGATTCTGCACCAAATAGGTGATATTGAAATATGATTTTGATATTGCACCAGAACATTGCTAAAGGTCCTAGTTGATGATTTTGAAGAAAATTAGTGACATTGAATTATTGTCGATATAGCCTCGAAACGATGACCATGACTAACCCACGATTCTGCACCAAATAGGTGATATTGAAATATGATTTTGATATTGCACCAGAACATTGCTAAAGGTCCTAGTTGATGATTTTGAAGAAAATTAGTGACATTGAATTATTGTCGATATAGCCTCGAAACGATGACCATGACTAACCCACGATTCTGCACCAAATAGGTGATATTGAAATATGATTTTGATATTGCACCAGAACATTGCTAAAGGTCCTAGTTGATGATTTTGAAGAAAATTAGTGACATTGAATTATTGTCGATATAGCCTCGAAACGATGACCATGACTAACCCACGATTCTGCACCAAATAGGTGATATTGAAATATGATTTTGATATTGCACCAGAACATTGCTAAAGGTCCTAGTTGATGATTTTGAAGAAAATTAGTGACATTGAATTATTGTCGATATAGCCTCGAAACGATGACCATGACTAACCCACGATTCTGCACCAAATAGGTGATATTGAAATATGATTTTGATATTGCACCAGAACATTGCTAAAGGTCCTAGTTGATGATTTTGAAGAAAATTAGTGACATTGAATTATTGTCGATATAGCCTCGAAACGATGACCATGACTAACCCACGATTCTGCACCAAATAGGTGATATTGAAATATGATTTTGATATTGCACCAGAACATTGCTAAAGGTCCTAGTTGATGATTTTGAAGAAAATTAGTGACATTGAATTATTGTCGATATAGCCTCGAAACGATGACCATGACTAACCCACGATTCTGCACCAAATAGGTGATATTGAAATATGATTTTGATATTGCACCAGAACATTGCTAAAGGTCCTAGTTGATGATTTTGAAGAAAATTAGTGACATTGAATTATTGTCGATATAGCCTCGAAACGATGACCATGACTAACCCACGATTCTGCACCAAATAGGTGATATTGAAATATGATTTTGATATTGCACCAGAACATTGCTAAAGGTCCTAGTTGATGATTTTGAAGAAAATTAGTGACATTGAACTATTGTCGATATAGCCTCGAAACGATGACGCACGATTCTGCACCAAATAGTTGATATTGAAATATGATTTTGATATTGCACCAGAACATTGCTAAAGGTCCTAGTTGGTGATTTTGAAGAAAATTAGTGACATTGAATTATTGTCGATATAGCCTCGAAACGATGACCATGACTAACCCACGATTAGGCTTGCGGGAGAGGATCCCGTTCCATTCAGATTTTTTAATTTGTTACAGCATCCTTTCACCTAAACCCTGTCCTTCCCAGACACAACACCGCTGTCGGGCCGACGTTGGCTATTGGTCGCACCGTCGCCACATATTTGCCACCGTCGGGCCGATGGTGGTGGCCCGTGGCTGGGTTTCAATCTTTTTGCACATTTGGACCACCGTCGAGCCACCGTCGGGCCGACGGTGGTGGGCCACCGCTGGTTTTCACTCATTTTCCACATTTGGGCCACCCTTGAGCCAACGTCGGGCCGACGGTGGTGACCCGCGCATGCGCAGTTCTTTAAATTTTGTAATTTATTACGACGTATTAATGGAATTATTCGTGTTAATACGATTTGAATTATCCGGTACGGAATGTTGATTAAGGACCGCTATCTTGGTATTTTCCAGTGTCAATACGCACAGGTTTGCTACAGATACACCATAATTCGCAGTAAGTTTTTGGAATTATTTTACCCAGTTGTATTTAAACATGTTTTCTATATGTGTAGCAAGCGATTTGTTTCTAGTTGGTGTCGTTTTGGAGATATTTCACTTATTCTGTATTTTCTGTATGAAGATTGTTCACGGCAATTGACAATGCCTTGAGTTTGACGGTATGCGCAGTGCAAAACATTAGTTTTATTCAAAATTAATAGAAATCAATGTATTTAATTGAGTTAAACCCTAAACCTAACCCTAACCCTATAAACCTAACCCTAACCCTAACGCTAAACCTAACCCTAACCCATACAGAAAAAGTGAAATATCTCTAAAAACACACCACCTATTAACAAATCGCTTGGTACACATATAGAAAACATCTTTACCAAAAAGATTATATTAAATTTATAAGGTTAGGGTTCTTGATTTCTATTAATTTTTTAATAAAACTAAGGTTTTCTATTAATTTTGAATAAATATATTGTGTCGGGCCGACGGCGTTTGATGCCGTCGGGCCGACGTTGTTTTGTCCAATCTCCTGCTGTCGGCTCGACGGCGGCAGCCGCCGTCAGGCCGACGACGGGAGGTTGGACAAAACAACGTCGGCCCGACGACGGTTTCCACCGTTGGGCCGACGGCACAGCCGCCGTCGGGCCGACGTTGGCCCAATGGCTGTGTGCTATCTGGGTTATAGATAGTGCACTCGTGCTAGAACACACGTGGACCCTTTAGGATTGCGGCCAGGTGGGATGGCTGTGTTGTTTGCCTAGCCATTTTGTATTTCAGGGTGGATCAGTTGCATGACCGTGGCCTGTCCATTTCTGTGTTGGTTTGTGCCATTACACATACCTAGGTGGAATGTGCCATGTGGTGATAGCTAGCTTTCCTGATTTCCTTTATACTTAGGAGGGCTAATTTTTCTATTTTTTCTGTTTAGTGCCTACCACTTTTCCTGGCCTGTCTTTTGCTTTCTGTGCCAGTATAGAGCAAGCATTGACTGCGCTATGGGGCAGGTGTGGTTTTGTTGTGTCAGTAAGTAATTGTTTTCTTTAGGAATTTTGTGTAGTGGTCAGGGTTACGGATTGCCCGTAATTTTATGTTTTGTTTATTCCAGGCATGTGCTGCCATGGTTAGTACACTTCTCTCATGTATTTTTGTGGTGGTTCTTTCCGTTAGGAGTATTGGGGCTGCCATGGGGCTACTGTGTAATCCAGTTTCATGGTGTAGTGGTGTGCTAGTATTTTCAGGTGTGTTTTTAATAGTGTTGCTTTGCATTTTTTGTGTAGTTCTGTCATGGGATATCTTTTCTGTACTTGGAGGCATATTTTAAGGGCTTTATTTTGCATCACTTGTAGTTTATTTAGTAGTTTGGTACTTCCCCCCATGTATACCACATCACCGTAGTCGAAGTAGGGAAGGATCATGCCTTTATATATTTTGATTGCCATGCTTTCAGTCATGTAGTACCTTAGTTTTGCCAGTAGCCATATTTTGTGGTTTGCTTTTTTGATAGTGTTTGTTTTGCAAAGGTCATAGTTTAAGTGGGCTTTCCAGGTCCACTCCCAGATATCGGTAGTTGTCTACCTGTTCTAACTCGTTGTTTCCCAGGAGACATTTTATTTTGTTGTTACCGGTTAGTCTGGTACCGAATAGCACCGTCTTCGATTTATTGCTATTTATAGGTATCTTATTTAGATGGCACCATTCAGTTAGTTTCATTAGTGTTTGATTTTTTTTGTTGGTAAATATTGTTATTCATACCAAAGAATTAGGATGTAAATGACAACAATTTGGTAGTTTGAATCCCATTCTTATATGACCGTAAAATGTTGCTAGAACATGATGCCCAAACAAGAAAGAGTTAGGTATGGGCGATGATGATGTTAAACCCAAGTAGATGTTCTTTTTATTACCATTAATGCCTTAGTCACAAATCGCCTCTGGCGTGTTTGCGTCGGCAGTCACCAAATTGACAAAACCGTGTGGGGACCATGCGGTCGGATATGGCGGCCATGCGGCAACCCTACGGTTTTCTGCTTACCGTAAAGGGTTGCAATTTGTTTAACTTCACATTAAACTTTTTCAGAAATCGCGAGGCTGTATGCCGCAACCCATCACATAGCATCACAAGGTGGCTGTACAGTGTTCATACGGTGACCCCAATCGTGCGGCGGCCACAAGATACCTTGGGACGGCGTTGCGGCGGCAGAAAAAAGGTAAGATTTGTGAACATTTTCACCGCAGACCGCCACACCATACGATCTGTGAAAATCCCATCTGCAGACTACAGAACCATACGGTGGCAGCATGATATGTGTGACCCAAGCATTATGTGACTTCTTACCCCAATTTATGAATCCAGAGAAAATAATTGGTGCTTTGATGTAAGAAACCCCACCCTATCTTTAAGTAATGTGTAATGTGTGTTAGTAGTAACTCTACTGTATCTCAAGTTTGTTGCAAAGTCCAAGAAATACCCATCAACAAGGCAATGTACCTCTGAGCTATTCATATCTTCCTTTCATGTGCAACCTCAATCATTCAAAAGCCTCACCTTCAGGTCTGCATCTTTTGTATAATATTAATAGGAATAACACAGAGCCCTTCTTACAATGGCCATTACAATATAGATTAATTTTCATAGCTGCTAGGGTGCCGCTAGTATTTGGCTGTACACATGTTTAACCGTTTGGCTATTTCGCCCCCGCCTAAGGCGAGCCTACGTGCTAATTTATGTAATTATTTCCATGTGAATTTCCTGGGCCTGCCGCGGGCCGCCGCCGCCACCTCTCCTCCCGTTTGCAGGTAGACCGTCTCCGTCGGTGTCATTCCCGGGCTAAGGGCGGACAGCCAGAGTATCATAGAAATACGGTTTTGTCCCTCTCCCCGCATTTATAACAGAAAGGAGTTACTTATTGTTTTAACTAACTGGCTATCCTCCCCGCCATTTGGTGTGTTAATATGCTTGGATTAATCCCGAACCCTGTGGTGCTGCCGCTGTCACTGATAATCAGCCTATGTTAATGTCTTATTTTCTGCCAAATATCACTACGTTAATTCTGTTAATATGTCTGTTAATATGTCTGTTAAATCCCCACAGATGGGTTAATCGGCTACATAAGGCCTATCAGGCATAAGGCCCTTAATTACATATAAAGCAATCGAATAGCAAGTTGACCATAGCGGTTATTATACAAGAAGACAGGAGAATAATAAAGAATGCAAGGAACGTTCCAATTTACCTTTTAAGAGCTCACGGCTTTATTCTTACCCTAGCTAGTACAATATAAGTTCAGCAATATGATGGATATGAAGAAGTAAATCCCCTCCCATATAATTAAGTTAAATAAGTTTAGAATTCCAACAATAAAAGCCTAAATCTCATCTAAAACATCAGAGCGTGCATAAACATGTCCGATGGATCGGAGCCCGAGCACTCGACCTTCCACCGTTGCTAGGAAAGTCACAATTGACGTCTCCTAGCAATGCGTTACAGCAGGGAACCCGGCCCCTGCTAATGGTGGCAAATGCGGGTCTGTCTTGGCGAGTAGCCCGTATTTCAGAATGCGAGCTAATCGGCCCAAGCCCACAATTGTCACAGGACGAGTATTCTCGCCCACTTCACATGTGTAGAAATTGCATGAATACTGCTTACGGTGTGTTCTCTCAGTTTATTAAAGTATTTAAAAAACAACAAGTATTCAAATATAACAAACTGAACACAGATAACATACTGCTAGGGCCCTATTGCCAGATGGCTTTGTGCCTATGGTAACTGTTCCTCCAATAAAAGGGGAGGAACATGCTTTAAAATTAAACAAAGTAATAAGCTTCATGTTACAATTCTTTTTAAATATCTTTCTTACTAGTCTATTTCAGTGTCAGATACCATAGCCTACCTAACCTGCGATGAGGAGAAATTGGCATACCAAATGATATCAGGTAACAAAATTAGCTAATGCTTTTGTATGAAATATTAAATACCAAAATATATTCATAATTTTCTGACACTTAATCTCAAATGAGGTGAAATACCTAGATACCCACCTGAAATACTATAAATGCAACTCAACACTTATCTTGGTCAGGAAGTGGATTCTATTATTTTCTTACTTTCACATAGATGCAATCACAAACATGCACAATATAACAATACACAATTACAACCTGCAAACAACAATGAAACTAGAATTTAACCAGAAAGTTGCATATTTCTACAAAGGGATAAGGACAATGCAAGGCGATCATCACAAAGCAATAAGTACATACTGATTTTACTTTGCGAGATCACATGATTAATCATGCAATTAAACTGCTGGTTTTTATAGGCCTACAAAAATAAGTGTGTTCTCCAAAATAGCTGAGGCTGTAATTTCAGACAAATTCTATGATGTCATCCAAAAAGCTGGGTATAGTAATCTGATTCCCTTAAATTTCAAGGAAATACAATAGGTGAGAACTTCCTTGTTCTATAACACTAGTTACATATTTTACCTGTGAGGATATGTTATTTATTTTGATACAGTTTTGACCAGGATTTGGACCATACAAAACAGAGAATTATCTTTTTTTAAATCATATACATTTGTGACATGTTTTAATTGCTGTTATAATTGGCATGTTCCAGCATAGACTGATAGAGGAGAGGGTACAAGTAGTGTCGTTATTATTTGTAGGCTATTGATGACATTTGATTGTATTTGTAATCAACAATTCCTGTAAATAGCATACCCTAGACACTCCTTTATGTCTTTGTTTCACAGATTTCTATGAATCCAAGCACATAAACAGACATGGACAAGCTAACAGATAGAGAAGCAACTACTTGTAAATTCTAGCCATTTGTTATCAAAATGAGATTCAATGGCTTTAATTTGTGAATGGTGGCTAATCTCTTAGAACATCTCAAGGAGAATACATTTTGAAGACCTGATGATGGACCACCAACGATTTTATACTATTTATAGTATTGGTTGCATACAATAAAACATATAAATATTGTGCAGCTTGTGAATATTTATTGCAAATAAAAACTGCAAATTATGTTTGTTTTTTGTTGTTCTGCAAATTATGTTTTTTTTGTTTTTTTCATTTTAGATAAAGGGATGGGAGGGGGGGGGGGGGGGGGGTAATGTGAAATAGATTACTTACAGCCCTGGCCATGGGCATGGCAGTGAGTGGGGTGGGGATAACCAGTGCAAAGTCAATGGCAAAATATCATATTATCACCTCAAGGATTCTCTGTTCATATGATAATAAATGCTTTAGAAATTAAAAGAGACATAGGATTCATATATATATGCAAACTGTCTCCCATTGTGTAACTGAAATATATTGTAAGATGCTTCTAAGTCCTTTAATTCCTCAGATATTCTATATAGGGTATTCACGTGATGTCATCAACCGGATGCGCGGCCATTGTGGCGATATCAGACAGTAAACAACCCATAGAGTTTGCCTGTACGCACAGTTCAAAACGTCTATTTCATTCAAAATTAATAGAAATGCACAACCCTAACCATATAAATTTAATATAATCTATTCGTTGAAATGTTTCTATATGTGTACCAAGCATTTGTTTCTAAGTGGTGTAGTTTTAGAGATATTTCACTTTTTCTGTATGAAGATTGCTCACGGCCATTGACAATGCACTGGCACTGACACTCAGAATATCCCAACTTTCACTATTATCTCTGTTTTTAATACTTTCAGTGTAAATTGCTCTTAGGTTACATTAAATACTTCAGATCTTCCTCTTCAATCACGCATTAAGATATTTTTAATCGATCCAATGAAAGCTTTTAAATTTATTTTACAAAAATAAATTCTACACATAAGCCCCGTTTACACGGGCTATTTAAAATGTTTCATATGAACCCACTTGCCTAGATCGACTCACATTTGCCGTGTAGACGCACCTCTGTGGCGTTTTAGGGTTGAATCGATTCATATGAAATGCTTCATCTAAACCACCTCGGGAGGTGGTTTATTTGAAGCGATTCAGCTGGTTCCCGGCAGTGTTAGGGCCCGATTAGGTGGTCGCCGGCTACAGGCGCACCACAGGCTGCTGGTTCCCGGCACCAAAACACTCTTTAAACTCTGTCCGTGTAAACGCACCTCAAAAACGCCTCATATAAATCGCTTTGTCTAGATCGTTTCACAATTCCCCGTGTAAACACGGCTTTAGACATAGCATTGCCGTATTTTACCCTTCGCGGGCAGTTTTCCGGTACGCGCAGTGCAAAACGCCAGTTTTATTCAAATTTAATAGAAATCCATAACCCTAACCGTATCAATTTAATATCATCTTTTTGATAAACATGTTTTCTATGTGTATTCCAATCAGTTTGTTTCTAGGTGGTGTGGTTTCAGAGATATTTAACCCTTTCTGGAGCAAGATTGCTCATAGCCATTGAGTTTGCACTGTGACAGTGTGTTATTATTGTGGTTACTATCGCCGCAATGGCCGCACTTTCAAGGCAGTAGCCATTTTGAATTGTCTATCATATGAAACAAGCCCTCTGATTGGTTTAGCATGACCACCCCAAAGCCATTTTAAAAGACTATACCTCATTGGAAGAGAGGCGTGTGCTGGCGTTCGCGTGCTCTTGGTGATCACACCACCGCACACCCCAACAGGGTGCATGTAAACGACAACGGGTCCAGTGCGGCGGAAGTAAATAGACTCATGAATATTAAGTTTGACCTATATGTGATGTATCACACCCATCCGGGCACACAGAACTTAGGGGAAAAGTATTCAACCAAGATGTTTTGATAAAAAAACGAACTTAAATATACGATTGCTATGAAATATGAAGTAAGTTATATGTGTTCTAATAACAAACCAGAGGGCATCCTAGAACACACTCCACCTGTTGTGTTTTGTAAATGTACAACAAGTCAAGTGAGGTATCCCCAAAAATACCCCCCCCCCTCTCAGCGATACAAAAATAATGATTAAAATAATCGCTTGGTACACATGTATAAAACATGTTTACCAAAAAGATTATATTAAATTTATAAGGTTAGGGTTCTGGATTTCTATTAATTTTGAATAAAACTAATGTTTTGCACTGCGCGGCAAACTCAATGAAGCGCAGAAGCGATGCGGAGACCAAGTTCAAGGTCGATTCATCATATATATAGGTCAAACTTAATATTCATGAGTCTATTTACTTCCGCCGCACTGGACCCGTTGTCGTTTACATGCACCCACTTCAACGTGACTGTCATAAAATCAGAGATTCGTTGGATGTGGTGGCGCCACCTATGGTAGCTGCCTACAATAAAATGCAAAGCACTGTACCGGAAGTCATTCCTTTACGGTAGGTGGCAGCAGTCTCATCAAAACCTTACCAAAACATTTGCAAAGAAATCATCAGTTATAATCGGTTGTACATATGATATCATCGATTGTCATGAGCGACATTTTTATTTGGATTTAATGGAAATCATGGCTGTTGAGGCAAATGTGAGAACAGTTCGAGAGGCAGTTTTAGTTGCCCTGAAACAAGATGATTCCGATAATAACAAGGTGAGCAAGAATCTCAGACTTGTCTTGAGCTATGTTCACACTAGATACAATATTCACCCCGTACTGCTGCAGTAGGGGTGCAAACCAACCCTATGTAAAAGCTGGAAAAAATGCGGGTCAAAGAATTGAGAGCCTAATTTTACAATCTAAGAAGCAACGATTATTCTTTACATCTGTTTTATTATTAGCCCGCTACCTTTGAGTTGAAAAATATAATATAATATATAGTTTAATAAGATTTAAAAGTGAAATCGACGGCGTTCTGCGGCCGCCATCTTGTCTTTTTGCATTCTCCCCCATTTCACCAAATATGTGCCGATATAAGTAGCCATTTGATACTGGAGCCACAGTTTCTAGTTCATGTTCTATACTAAAGCTATTTTCGCCAGTATTTAGACTACGTTGTCGTTCACCCGTGTACTACAAGTACCGGGTGAATCTTTTATCTATGTTCACACACGCACTTTATTGTCTTTAAATCGATTCATATAAATCGACTTGCCTAGTTCGACGCACATTTGCTGTGTCGATTTAGGGCTGAATCGATTCTTATAAATCATTTCATGGAAACCACCTGGCACCTGCATGAGGTAGTTTATATGAATCCATTCAGCTGGTTCCCGGGCGGCGATAGTGTAAAATGGCGGTGCTCGCCGGCTACAGACTCAGCTGTAACTAATCGCTGGTGCCCGGCAGTGTTAGGGACCGATTAGGCCGAAATCTATTGAATGCGATCATATTTAACAGAATTACATACTCAAATAAAGAAATTTAATTAAATTAACCCTAAATTCCAAGCGATATTAACCTAGCAGCTACATCTGTGTCGTTATTCATATTGTCGAATCGACGAGGCTCACCACTAAGGCTGCTGGTTCCCGGCAGCCGAAATACTTTCAAATTCGGTGTGTGTGAATGCGCAACTAAATCAGAGAGCATGTATATAAACAGATGAGAGGGACAACTCCCATACTAGAGCATGTAACATCTGCTGACTGTGGCGCTCCAAGTGGTGGTTGTTGAACAGCTTAAGCATATGGGCAAACCTCAAGGCATTTTCAATGGCAGTGAGCAATCTTCATACAGAAAACGTTAAATATCTCTAAAACTACAAAACCTAGAAACAAACTGATTGGAATACACATAGAAAACATGTTTACCAACAAGATTATATTAAATTGATATGGTTAGGCTTCTGGATTTCTATTAATTTTGAATAAAACTGACGTTTTTCACTACGCTTACGGCAAACTCAAGGCATTGTCAATGGCCTTGAGCAGTCTTCGTACAGAAAAAGTGAAATATCTCTAAAACTACACTACATAGAAACAAACTGTTTGGAACACATATAGAAAACATATTTAACAATGAGACTATATTAAATTTACATGGCTAGGGTTCTGAATTTCTATTAATTTTGAATAAAATACACGTTTTGCACTACACGTACGGCAAACTCAAGGCATTGTCAATGGCGGTGAGCAATCTTCATACAGAAAACGTTAAATATCTCTAAAACTACACCACATAGAAACAAACCGCTTGGAAGACATATAGAAAACATGTTTACCAAAAGGATTATATTAAATTGATAAGGTTAGGCTTCTGGATTTCTATTAATTTTGAATAAAAACAAATGTTTTGCATTGAGCGTACCGGCAAACTCAAGGCTTGTTCAACACTAACCGCCAGGAATGCCACTGTAGCCTGTGTTACCTTTTTTCGCGGGAGTTGTCCCTCTCATCTGTTTATATACACGCTCTCTGACTAAATCGATTCATATAAATCGACTTGTCTGAGTCGACATGAAATTGTGTGTGTGAACACAGCTTCAGACTCTAGTCGAGACGAGTTTTAGGCCAAATTAGGGCTTTAGACTTTAGTTTATACTAACCTTGGCCTGGTCGAGTCAAACCAATCAGGATAGGGCAAAGACTGGTTGGATCAGTGTCAGGATAACGTGACTTCGTGGGATATCATATCATGGTGCTGGTGGCCTGGTCTCCCAGTGGGGCAGCTCTATAAAGTCGCCATGAGTGCGCACTATCACAAGTCGGAACCCGTCCTGATATGACCTTCGATCTTGCTAGGCAGTAAAACAAAACAAAAACAAGTAGCCTACTAGGGGCACTGCCAGTGCTTTACACTAATAGCATACTAATAATTACGACATATCATGATAGTGAAAGCAAATCACTTCATCTTTGGATACGGTCATATAACACGCATTCACAGATAGCTTTACTCAAGTTTAAATTTACAGAATAAAACTTGAAGCTACATCGATGTAGCAGTAGGATGATTGCAGTAATTGGTAGTGTCATACTCATAGATAGATAAAGGATTCACCCGGTACTCGCAGTACACGGGTGAATTTTTTATCTAACTCATAGACTGAATGATACTGAGTGATACTACATATAATTTGAATATTTGTTTTATGTCAATGTATAATTGAGACTACCATAAATGCTCCGAATCCTTTGAATGTCAATGTCACTGAGCTACACTACAGTAACAAAATATTTATATTTATAAGCGGTTATCCTTTTGCTGTTGTGGCATTGACACACCGTGGTCCATGCCGATCGGTATAACAGGTCACTTAAAAACACCAGCTTTGGGGAAGTTGAGAGACAACATTAACAGATAGAACATATTGTGATTAGTTCAAAAATAAACTGCACGTGTCACTGTCAGTTGAATGAGTGAATAGGGGAGAAACAGCCTATACACACGCACGCGCGCAAACACACACACGCACACTATCGCAAATGTGATGGAGTGAATCCATCAAATCTAAACTGGGTGAAAAGCTAACATATGCTACTAGGCACCACCTATTTAAGAACTGAGTCAAACGAATAGTTTACCAAATTTATCCTTCGAACTACCTAGCCTGGCTCTCAGCATTTCTTGGAATATGGGATGGGGCAAGGCCTGGTTTGATTAGTATCAGGATAATGTGACTGAGTGAGATTATCAGGTCATAGTGCTGGTGGCCCGATATCCCAGTGGGGCAGCACTATAAAGTCGCCATGAGTTCTCACTGTCACAAGTTGATACCCCTCCTGATATGACCATAGATGTTGCTAGGACATGAAGTCCCAACAAACAAACCATAGCTATGTCACCTCGGAACTCAAAAGAGGGAGTGGGCAGCTATTGAAAATTGTCCGTGCATTCATTGGTAGATCTAGTCCATGTCTTATTTACACTATAACCTACATGTCTAATTGAATATCCTCTACAGGCTGCCTACATCTCGTATCTACAGTGCATCCGGCAAGTCGTGTACCTCCTACTGCAAGATGCCATGTCTCCAGGTATGTTCAACACTAAGGAATATATAAATTCCTAAGGTGCCGTCCAAAATTGTCAACATTTTCACGGTCATACAAAGTGTATGACAGGGGGGGGGGCTAAAAGTAAAGTGTGACTTTTTTCATTTAAACAAATGTTGATATTTTTCGGCGATTTTTATTTTGTGAATTAAAGTTGCATGGTCCAATGAAACATGTTTAATGGAAAAATTCTAAAGCCATTGGAAACGTTAAGCATGGGAATTTTCGATCATGAACAATTGGTCTTCCTCATTCCACTGCTACTTTCCCTATCTTAGTAATGCCAGGCTAGGTAGTGACGAAGTATACATTTTAAAGCCATTTGTTTGACTTGAGGCAGGGGGTTTGAATTCCATATTTTACTGAAATGGGAGACAGCTACTCAACTCATTTGGTCACCCAGTCTGGGTCCAGTGGTTCTCTAGTAAAATGTTGATGTGTACTACTTTAGTGGTGGGTCTGGAAAAGTAGTACTCTTTGTACTACCTCGAAGATGTTGACAACTTTGGACGGCCCCTAAATGAAATAAGGCCGAAGACCCATGTTTAAGTTCCCTGGGCCCGTATGCATGATGCAGTGTTAGCGAGCCAAAACAGGTTTTGGCCGGGATTTCCAGTTTAGCGGCGAAAAGTTGCATGCAAGAGTCAGTGATACCGCTAACACCACAACCGTAAACTAGGGTATGGTAACCCCGTTCCATAGCAGGTTTAAGGGTGGTGTTATGTACCGATTAGGCCCAAATCTATTCAATGCTATCATATTTAACAGAATAAGATACTAAAAAAGTGAAATTTGGTCAAATTAACCCCAAAATCGAAGAGATCTTAACTAACGCCGCCGCTACATCGGCGGCAATATTCATATTGTCGAATATAAACAAAACAAATCGCCGCCGTCACGATCAGGCCTAAATCTATTCAATGCTATCATATTTAACAGAATAACATAGTAAATGTAATAAACGAGTCGACACGGAGAGATCTAGTTCATGACTGGCGTTTATTCATCGTCCGTTGTCCCTGGTTACATTCCATACCATGCTGGTTATCTGCGTGTCCCGGTTCGCCTACATACATTACATCCTCCTTTCATTAGTTTTATTGATTTCATTATTTTTATTGTTTCATTAGTTTTATTTAATTACATGAACTCTTAAGCACCTCCAACCCCTATGATGAATGCAACGTTGCACTGAGACATTACATACGCGACTATACCCTCCTTATCCATCTAACGTTCCCATA
Source organism: Branchipolynoe longqiensis (assembly GCA_030323885.1). Lineage (NCBI taxonomy): Eukaryota > Metazoa > Annelida > Polychaeta > Phyllodocida > Polynoidae > Branchipolynoe > Branchipolynoe longqiensis. The sequence continues at coordinate 20,412,893 of CM059194.1, read as the reverse complement.
AATATTGAATTCTGATAAAACTACATATGACTCTACACTCATCCTATATGTGAATGAGTATCTTAAATACCATGCATGTCATTCGTATAAATAGTAACATCATTCTTATAAATAGTAACATTTCGACCACTATCGCATATCGATACTTGTATATGTAATGCATTACTCAATAGCCCAATAACCACATCAACTTTTGACAGCGTAACAAATACAGTACATATTTTGCCACTTCAGTGGAACTGATAACTGCCTAGGTTCTTAATAATTTACATACTTTATTAAACTTATATTGTACTACAACAATTGGCACTTTGGGTGAATGTCGACTCGAATAGTGTGATGTATGAACAACGACTTGATTCACATTTAGGAGTACATAAACATTCGTATCGACTAACTGTGAACTATGATACAATAGATCGTACATCATTTTCTGTCCAGTAAATACGGGATGGTTAACAGTGTAGATGTCCCATCTTAACATGCATATAGTTAAATACTGCCTTGAGTACGCCTATTGCCGCTTCAATGCTTCGTGTCGGGAATGTGTTTCGTACTGTTGAACAAATCTTTGGATCGTGATTTTTCACGATACAACTTTGTGTCAAGGTACATACTTTCTTATCACAGAAATCTATAGCTATAGTATATAACTCATAACAATGTTAACAGCGTCAGGGTTGAATCTCATGGTATGATATCAATTCTTGTATATTCAATATGCTATCACAAATACAACATTGAAATTATATATTAGTATATATATAAATACTAATGGTATTATGACTGGTCATTTATTCCTAGTCTTTGTATGGGACGAACAACTCGGCCGTATCGTGTAGTATATTGGTGTGTGTTTGTTTTTAACTTAGGTCTAATAGGGTGGGTGTCACCCTTATGTGAGACGAAAATGTGCTTCCGATTTCGCCTAATTATATTGTTTTCTTTATTTACCATAGTGTAATCTCTAGGGCCAGGTGTGTTTGTTTCTACAATTCTTCCTGAAGCCCACCCTCCTTTGTGATGGAGATATCGTACCTCGTCTCCGGTATGCAACTTATGGTGTTCATGTCCTGCACGGGCATCAAAGTATTTCTTTTGTTTCTGCTGTATTCTGCGTATTTGAGTGTGTTTTGTATCTTTGCAATTTGGTTTCAAATGCGTTTCTAAAATCGGTAACCGTGTCCGTAGTTTACGGGACATGAGTAGTTGTGCCGGGGATGCACCAAGGCCCTGGATTGTGGTGTTTCGATAATTTAAAAGTGCAACATTGGCATCTTTGCCGTCCAATAGAGATTTTGTTATCATCAATTTTATAGTTTGTATGTATCTTTCTACCTGGCCGTTACTTTGCGGGAACATTGGGTTTGTAAATTTAGGCGTGAAACCGTAGTCATGTGCAAACTGTAAGTACTCCGCGCTGTTAAATTGTGGACCGTTGTCTGATACTACCGTGTTCGGAATGCCATATCTGCAAAACATTTGCTTCAAATTTCTTATTATGGACTGACTTGTGGTTGATGCTAACTCTACTATTTCCGGAAATTTTGTATAATAGTCAATGACTAACAGGAAATTCACCTTGTCAACAGTAAACAAATCCACGCCTAGTTTATAATATGGAATACACGTTATGTCATGGCTTATCAACGGTGAAGGGATTTTCAATATGAGAATGATTTGTGAACGTTATTGTGAAGTGAACCAGGATGTTTATGCCTGCTTTATTGACTATGAGAAGGCCTTCGACCGAGTCAATCATGAACTGTTAATCAAATGTTTACAAGATATTGGTGTCAATGGCAAAGACATTAAACTAATTGTGAACTTATACTGGACACAACGTGCATTTATAAAAATGGAGCAGGGCCTATCGGATGAAGTTATGATTAAACGAGGAGTTCGACAGGGGTGTGTATTGTCACCATGTCTATTTAACCTGTACACAGAGATGATTTTCAGACACATTGAAGATTGCAAGGGAGTGACAATAGGTGGCATGAACGTCAACAATCTTAGATATGCCGATGACAGTGTAATACTAGCAGACAGTGAGAAAAACCTACAAGATATAGTGAATAGAATCAATAAAGCTGGAATACTATTCAACATGAAGATGAATGCCAGGAAGACCAAAACAATGGTTATAAGTAAAAAGACAGATAAACCAAATGTCAATATAACCATAGATGGCACAAACATAGAACAAGTATCCGAATTCATATATCTCGGACAAAAGATTACAAATGATGGGAGATGTGAGGAAGAAATTAAAAGAAGGATAACAATAGCCCGAACAACATTCTCCAAAATGTATAGAGTGTTAACATCAAGTAAGATATTAATACAAACAAGGAAGCGTATTCTTCAGTGTTATGTGTGGTCTACTCTAATGTATGGGGCAGAGACATGGACAATCTCTAAGAAAATGTACAAACGTTTAGCAGCATTTGAGATGTGGACTTATCGAAGGATGATGAAAATATCATGGACAAAGAAGATCACCAACAAAGAAGTTCTCAGAAAAATTAAAAATAAGAAAAGCTTGTTTGCCACTATACAGACAAAGAAACTTATTTATTTTGGCCACATCATTCGTCAGAGTTCAATATACCGTACATTGTTGGAAGGGAAGGTGAATGGCAGCAGAGGGAGAGGGAGACCAAGAACATCATGGTTTACAAATATTTCACAGTGGACAGGCTTGAATTATTCACAGTCTATCAGAACAGCACAACATCGGGACAAGTGGAGAACCATTGCATCCAACCCTCGACTAGAGGATGGAACTATTGATTGATTGATCAACGGTTCAGAATGTTGTTTGTGTCGGTACTCCTGGCAAAGTTGACACTGTGAAACCTTGTCCTCGATTTGATTACTCATTCCAGGCCAAAAGATGTTGTCTCTGGCCAACTGCTTACATTTCACTATGCCTAAATGTGACTCGTGAATTTTATTTAGCATATCTCCCTGCATGGTTTTTGGTATGATAATACGATTATCTTTTAGTAAAACATCGTCTTGTATTGTTATGTCATTTCTATAGGTAAAAAATGGTTTTACACTCTGACTGAGGCTAGCGCTACTTTTTGGCCACCCATGTTTTGCTAACAACACAACCTGCTGCAATGTTTTATCCTTGTCCAACTCTTGCCTTACTTTAGCTATATTGTTCACTTCCATATCGATTGCGGCCACGGTTATGTCTGTGTCGAACAAGTTGTTCGGTGTTGTCAACGTGGTGTGAGCCCTGGACAGCGCGTCTGCAAAATACATCAGCGTGCCCTTAACATGTATTACTTGTAGATTATAATTTTGTAAACGCATTCTCATGCGTTGCATGCGTGCTGATAGTGTGTGTATGGGCTTATTCATTATAGCTACCAAGGGTTTGTGATCGGTTTGAATAGTCACTTCTTTCCCGTATATGTACTCATGAAACTTCCTGCACCCAAAGCAAATGGCTAACAGTTCTTTTTCAATTACTGCATAATTTGTTTGTGTGTTATCTAATGCCTTGGATGCCATTGCAACAGGTCTATTTTTTTAAAATAAAGTTGCCCCAAGGCCAGACTTAGATGCATCTAACTGAAGGACAATATCTTTTTTCACATCAAAAAATGTTAGAACGGGTGCTCTTGTTAACAACTCCTTAAGTTTGTCGAATGCATAAATTTGTTCTTCTTGCCAATGCCAGGCGACATCTTTGGTTAGTATTACTCTTAACGGCTTTGCTAATTCCGCCATGTTGGGAATAAATTTGTTGACATATCCGACCATTCCCAAAAACCGTTGGACAGCTTTTTTGTCCGTGGGTGTTGGCATATCTATGATAGCTTGTACTCTTTCTTTGCTAGGCAATAATCCGTTGGACGTTATTAAATGACCCACATAGTTTACCTGTCTTTTACAAATTCTAGACTTTTTTTAGTTCAATCTCAGATCGAATTTACGGGCCCTGTCCAGTACTGACTTTAGTCTGACGTTGTGTTCCTGTATGTCTTTACCGTATACTAGGATGTCGTCAGTTATCACATTTACACCGTCCAAATTACCTAATATATTGTTCATTTCTTGAATGAATATATCTCCGGCCGTTTTGATGCCAAATGGCAACCAGGTATATCGATACCGACCCCAAGGTGTGTTGAAGGTGCATAATTTAGAACTTTCATTATCCAACTCAATCTGCCAATAGCCACTGTTGGCATCAATGACCGAAAAATATTCTGCCCCACTTGTGTTAGCTACTACTTCTTCTATCGTACGTGTTGGATACGGGCCTCTTAATATTGCTTTATTTAATTTAGTAGGGTCCAAACATATTCGTATTTTACCTGGTTTTCTTACTATAGTGATGGAGCTCACCCATGGAGTCGGTTCATTTTGTTCTACTATTACTTTGAGATCTAACATCCTATTTAATTCCTGACGGACATCATTTATTATGGCGTGTGGTATGCACCTAGGAGCATCAATGACTGGGGCTACATTATTGTCAACATGAATATGCGCATTTACTTTAATCCTGCCTAAACCTCTGAATACATCACTATACATATTTACCAATTTATCACTTGATACGGTTGAATCTGCTACAGTGTTTATGGAGTCCAGTCTTGCTATGAGGTTGAGGGCGACACACGCACTCTTCCCTAGGATAGGGCTACCCTCATCTGTTACTTGGAACTTTAATCCATGACCGCGTACGGTGACGAAAACCTCACCATGAGGTTTTATACGGTGTCCAGTGTATGTTATCAAGTGACAACGCGTTGGAGTCATGGTTACGTCGCCCATTTGATCGTAAATCCTTCATAAAGGTGAAATTTAGTCAAATTAACCCCAAAATCGAAGCGATATTAACGCCACCGCTACATCAGCGGTGATATTAAACCAAAATTCGAAGCGATATTAATGCCGCCGCAGCATCGGCGGTGATATTGTCAAATTGGCAACAGGCTCAGCAATAACAAGGCTTGCTGGTGCCCGGTGGTGTTAGGTACCAATTAGGCCCAAATCTATTCAAAAAGTGAAATTTGGTCAAATTAAACCAAAAATCGAAGCGATATTAACGCCTCCGAATCGGGGGTGATATTGACAAATAGCGGTGCTGGCCGGGAACAGGCTCAGAGGGATTTCCCAAATCTATAAATAACTGCACGTTTAGCTAACATGAAGGAGTTAGGTGCCCCTACATACGGCGTGACATACTTCGCGACGGTGGTGATAGCTACCCGGTGTTACCTGTTAAGACCACACGATGCTAACACCGCATCATGCATACGGGCCCAGGTGTTTGACAAAAATGGCAGACATGTCATGGCAGATATTATCTTGTAGGGCACAATTACTATATTCTATCTGGGTTTTTATCTACTAACCCATTGTTTCTAAAAGAAACCGCTTTTAATGGGAGACATTTTTACTTCACTCTATCGAAAATGAAGTTCCCACAATGGAGCAGAAAGTCAAGAAATGATGATTGTGATGTGAAAATAACAGTTTCTTCTATTATTCTTGTGTTTTGTAACAGACGAGATCAAGATTAGTGCGAGTACGAAGAAGTGTGTTCAACTCGGCCATCAATGCATGGAGAGGATCGTTGAACTCGTTGACAATCTCCAACCAGGTATTTCTCAATTAATTTAAAATTGTGTTGTCCGATGGTTTGAGTTTCTGCCATTATTTGAGATAAATATATTAGGTTGATCCCTATAAATAATATACTATAGTTTACTTCGAAGTGAATTTTTGTTATCAAATGGCTAACTTTAGAAACATCTTAAGTGAAAACATGCCAAATAAATTCTGACACCACAGGGATTTAACAGTAACAGGTTTAAAAGAAAATTTAATTGACTTAGTAGACCCTGTTATGCAGCAATGAATGCTTAATATAATAAGTTCGCCAGTATATCTAACTTCTAAATCTGAAATGCAGTAAAACCTCTCTAAATCGACCGACCATGGGACCGACTTTAAATGGTCCATTTAGGGAGGTGGTCGGTTTAGGGAATTTTTTTTTATCATTAAGATGGTATTGTATGCGCAATCATTTGGGACCCAAATAAAGCGATCAAATATAGGGGAGTGGTCGATCTGTCGAGGTGGTCGGTTAGAGAGGTTTTACTGTATATCCACGATTAAATCTAGGTACACGGTTGGGTTAAACAAATTTGCTTTCATCTGAAATTTGCTTTCACTGAACACCAGCCGGTGTGGCCGAATGAATTGAGTGTCAGCCTCCCATTTTGGTAGGTCTTGGGATTGGAACTCGAACCCTGGCTAAGTTAAATCAATGATTTAAAAATTGATACTTGTCACTACCTAGCCTGGTGCGGTTCGTTACTAGGATACGCTATGGATCAGTGGAATGAGGAAGACCAATTATCCATGATTGAAATTTCCGCTGCTTAATTAAAGTTGCATAGTCCGATAGTTTTGAGTTTCTATAATTTTCTGAGATAAATATATTAGGTTGATTATTAGAATCTATCTTATATGAGCTTGGAGTAATTAACTTCGATTTAAAATTGCTAACTTTGGATATTTTTGAAGGGTAAACATGCTAAATTAATTTTGACAATCTTGCCAAAACTCAGACCCCATAGACTTCAACAGCAACAAGTTCAATTAAATTAACTTCGTATGCCTTTCCACCTACCAACTAATACTTAATAAGTGCACCAATATCTGAGTTGGATATTTAGGTTAATATCTAGATAAGTGTTTTGCTATCGAAAATCTAATGCTTTTATCGGACTATGCAACTTTAACTAATGTACCAAAGAACTCCCCTCCTCCCCCCAATCCAAACAGCTTGTGCTGTTCTCTGTGGCAGAGTGGTTTGAGTGTCTGACTTTTTTCTAGGTCGGACTCCTAATCTGATGGTCAGTGGTTCGATTCCCCGTGCCCCCACCTCTGCCAATTTGGATTTCCACCGCTGTGTATAACTTACAGCGTCATCAAAGGCCAGTTGCTCTCATACCATGTCTATATGGTGTGGGAGGTTAAAAATCCCTTGGGTCGGTAAAAGTGTAGGCTCGGGCTTTCTATCGACAAACAGTCTAATGGTGAAAACAAGTCTATTCAGACTTATCCATGATAGGCAGTATAAATCTTCAAGAAAAAAAACCCGCTTCTGACGAGATGCTTGTATTGGGTTCTAGCTTCAGAGCATATATATATTCTAACTGGGGAGTAATTGATTGATTGATTGATTGATTGATCCTCCCATTGACATTGGGAAAAGGACCCCGCGGATATTTATTTTGCTGTTTTATACCCAATATTGTTTATATTTCATAATGTGAATATTTCACAAATACACATAGCAAATATTCATGTAAAGAATACAATTTAAAACCAAGTGACCAGGTCTTTAAATGTTAATGCTGTAAAAGGGCATTGATAGTTAATCATCCTGCGTTGGTACAGTATGCCCCATCAGGCAGCAGCCGGACCAGAACGAGTCACGTGGACGCAACTCCCAGGTCAAGGTCACGGTCATGTCCAGCCTGGACCAGCCACATGCACCAATCAACCAGTTGCCAGAGTTACCAAGTCCCACACACTCCCTACAGACCTATATGCGCAGGTGAGTCTCTGCTTGAACTGTCGGGACTGAGGACCCATGGGGACCCGTTTTATTATCATTTATTTAGCAGCAAGATCTCAATTCGACTGGCAGGGAGCGGGACATGAAAGTGTCGGTCATCCTATCGATCCTGGTCAGTGGACCCATTTGCAGTTTGGGTTATTTTCTATTCCAACCAGTGGTCCACCACTGGTTCATCAAAGGCTGTGGTATGTGCTGTCCTGTCTGTGGGATAGTGCATATAAAAGACCCCGTGCTACTTATCGGAAAGAATAGCCTATGTGGCGGCAGCGGGTTTCCTCCAAAGAAATATGTCAGGATGACCATATATTTTATGTCCAATAGCCGATGATACAAAAATCAATGTGCTCTAGAGGCATCGTTAAACAAATCAAGCTTTTTAACAAAATCTTTTCGATTTTATCATCCAGAGGGGAAAGTGAGCCAATTTATTTATTTTCCATGGATAATTGATATTTTGATAATATGTCGATTAGTTCTCGCATCATTTGGATCAAGTAACTGATTAGAGGTACGATTTATATACTGTATAGTATGGGAGAACTCACACTATTGAACTTGTGCATCAGTTTTAGTTTATCCTTCTTTTCTTTCCTTCATTCACCTCGGTCCTTCCTTCCATCCTTCCTTCCCCTTCCCCATATCAGGTCCTGGTCCTGGCGGCCTGGTCTTCCATTGGGGCAGCACTATAAAGTCGCTATGAGTGCGCACTGTCACAAGTCGCTACCCGTCCTGATATGACCTTAGATGTTGCTAGGACGTAAAACAACAAACAAACAAACCTCTTACCCTCCCTCCCTCCGCCCTTCCTCCCTCACTCATTCCCTTCCTTTCTCCCTTTCTACCTTCCTCCCTCCCGCTACACTGAATCTTACCTCTGCTAGGTACCGTGTTCTTTGATGCAGGTCTGCTGAACCTTCTCCTATGGAGATCGCCCAGAAAAAGAACCAGCAGTTGATGCTTGCCTACAAAACAAGAATGGCCAATATCTCCGCCAAGAGTCACAACGCCACCAACATTGTAAGTAAAGCTACCAGCATCGAAGCCTCCCTGAACAATATTTCACTTTAGGGGAACAGTGTTTGTCTGGCCTCAGTGCTTGTCTAGCCATTCCATAGTACACTAATTAATGTATTACAATACAGTAAAAACCTCTCTAAGTCGACCAACCATGGAACCGACTTTAAATGGTCCATTTAAGGAGGTGGTCAGTTTAGGTGGTTTAAAAAAAAAATCTTTACAACGGTATTGTATGGGCGATCATTTGGGACCCAAATAAAGCCATCGATATAGGGGAGTGGTCGATCTGTGGAGATGGTCGGTTAAGAGAGGTTTTACTGTACTACCTGTCTTCAATGGACACCTGCATACAGACCAATGTTGTCTTAATATATCAGGTGTCACGTCATCGGAGGGACAGTGAAACGAGACAGGTAATTTGTATATTGAAAAACAGTCCACCTATGGCAGGGGCTTACTAATACCTGGGTCACTGAAGATGACAATGGGGGACCTCCGACTTTTTAGTTCAAATTCCTGCCGTTCGCATCGCCACTGAACCAGTGGGCCTATTCGGCACACTGTCACACTGCAAACCCAATGGCTATGAGCAATCTTCATACAGAAGAAGTCAAATATCTCTAAAACCACATGACCTAGACACAAACCACTTGGTATACATATAGAAAACATACAACGAATAGATTATATTAAATTTCTAAGGTTAGGGTTCTGTATTTCTATTAATTTTGAATAAAATATACGTATTGCACTACGCGTACCGGCGAACTCAGTGCATTGTCAATGGCCGTTTAGGACCACTGGTACCGATGCGCCATCTAGTGTCAACAAATGAACTACCCCGGATGTCCCCCATTGAACATACCATTTAACGCCAGCAGGTCACAATTTGATCTTTTTCTTCCAGCGAGACCAGACCGGTGACCTAATTCGTAGATCGTAGGCTTCCCATGTGGAAAGTCAGGAGTTTGATTCCTGGCCATGTCAAACCAATGACATACAAAATGTATACTTGTCGCTACCTAGCCTGGCGCTCAGCATTACTAGGATAAGGCAAGGACTGGTTAGCTCAGTATCAGGATAATGTGACTGAGTGGGAAATTGAGTCAGAGTGCTGCTGGCCTGGTCTCCCAGTAGGGCAGCACTGTAAAGTCACCATGAGTGTGCACTGTCACAAGTCAATATCCGTCCTGATATGACCTTAGATGTTGCCAGGATGTAAAACTCAAACAAAGAAAAACTATTTTCTTCGAGCATCATGATATTGTTCAGTAGAGCCTAGCAGTGTGTGTTACCCTGTGTGATGTAGCACGTGTTATAAAACCTTCGCCCTCCCTCTACAGATGTTGGACAGTGATGTGATTGTTGGTTTATCTGACCTTATCGTATTCATATTTCTGTTTATTTTAGAGTTTGTCGCTACAACGGAGAATGGCGGAGAATGTGGCTATAGCCAGAAGCAGGGAGGAGGCAGTATCCTTTTGTTCTTTAGCTTTTACAGTTATGCAGTTAACTTATACAGTCAACTTAGACAGTTATTCAATTTTGGAGTGAGTGGTACAGGCATGAGGCATAGCCAGGCTAGGAAGAAGAAGCCAGGTGGCAGCACCAGGCGAGGCAGACAGCATGACCAGTCACTTGAGTAGCTGAGTGTCATTAGTTCTGTAGTGTCATTTGATGTGAACTAAGGACACCGGTCATGGGTAATCGGTTTACGGAAAATTATACTCATAATTGCTTATACAGCACATCCGTATCTCCCACATTTATTACTATTGAAAAGTTATTCTTCAGTAACAGGGGGCATGGTCTTCCTGCCATGTGACAATTTTCAATTAACGCAATTTATATTTCTTGATGCTCGCATTTGTGGGGTTGAATAGAAAACCCCACAAATGCGAGCATCAAGCAATATAAATTGCGTTAATTGAAAATTGTCACATGGCAGGAAGACCATGCCCCCTGTTACTGAAGAATAACTTTTGTTCGATGAATGAAATTACATGAACTAAAAACTAAAACTATATCAATATGTATATGATTTGGGTGTGTTCACTTGGTTAAATTTCAATCATATAAATAAGATGGCAATGTAGTAATTTTATATATTTATTTTCTGTGATGGTTGATTATAGTTACAGTTCTCCTTTACTTTGAGGTTAGGTTTGGTTTAGGGTGTTTGGGGGGAGGAACCTGACTTACCCATATGTAAAAGTATGGCATTGGCCAGAACAACCCTTAATGGGATACCCATGAAAGGGAGCCAGGTGTTGAATAGGATGAATCCCTCTTTCGTGGAGATCAAACACAGTTGCAGAGATCAAACTAAACTATTTCTCTTCAACAGTAGCGCTAGTTAGGTCCTGGGTCTGGTTTAAATACCCCTTCCCCCTCCCTTCACCCATGCACATATCCACACCCATATTTGTTTTTTTATTGAAAATTTATACTGTGTATCATGGATAAGTCTGACAGTTGGTCAATAGAAATTCTGCACCTACACTTTTACTGACCCAATCTCCCATACCACATAGACATGGTATGAGAGCAACTGGCCTTTAATGACGATGTAACTTGTACACAGTGGTGGAAATCCAAATTGTCAGAGGTGATGGCATGGGGAATCAAACCAGCGACCTTCAGATTAGGAGTCTGACCTAGAAAGATACTCTGACCACTTCACCACAGAGGACACCACAATGTTTCTATGCTTCGTATCAGACTTGTGTGATTGCAGCCCCTCCCATACAACGCTCGTACCCACTTCATATGTAACCAATTTATTTACCCACCAGTAGAGTTGTGCAACTAAATTTCTAATACATGCATCTTATACCACCTTTTCTGCTAACCATGCAGTATGAGCTCCTACCCACATCTGTTCTCGCCACTGCCACAAGAGGGCAGGATGGTGGTGGAAATCCCCCATAAGACATTTTCCACAGGGCATGTTACACAGTACCTGTTACTCACATTAGTTTTTTTTACCGACCTCCAGAGGGCGGGTTGTTGTCGGAAATCGTCTATTGGGGAAAATGCAAAAGAAGTTGTGAATGACATTTTAATGAATTGGTGGTTCCTTGACTTTTTGATACAGCTTGCCAAGAAAGTTCAAGAGAGACAGCGGAGATCGGAGGAAGAAGCTGCACGGTAGGCTCTGCACTGGCAACGGGATATGTATATATATATATAAATGTCTTGAATGAGCGAGGTCGCTCATTCGGTGTCATTGCTGGACATGGCAGGCTCAAGGCCGAAGCCCTCCCCCCCCCCCCTGCCACTACTGTGGCAGGGTGGGAGGGGGGGGGGGCGGAGGGGAAGCCATCTTCCCCCCTCGAGCCTATATAACAACTCCTGCCAGCCATCATGGTCAGGCACTATCCTGGGGTCTTCCGGAGCCACCGAAGCTGGTCAGTCTTCTCCAAATGCCAGAACTGACCACTTCCCACCTCCAATTTTACCCACCCACTTACTCCCCCCCCCCCTCAGACGGGGGGGGGGAGTGAGTGATGAGGGGGGGGAGGGGAAGGAGGGGAAGCCATCTTCCCCCCTCGAGCCTATATAACAACTCCTGCCAGCCATCATGGTCAGGCACTATCCTGGGGTCTTCCGGAGCCACCGAAGCTGGTCAGTCTTCTCCAAATGCCAGAACTGACCACTTCCCATCCGGGTCCAGCAATTAGTATAATCAGCCCACAGCAGGAGGATGTGTTGTGAGCAGCTTCGGCAGTTTTTCTACATTTACTACAAAACCAAACAGGTTAGTATCTTTCAAACTCGATACATTGGTTTAGTTCCTGTTAGCATTCACGAACAAAGATTTTTTAGAACTTTTCGATAAGATATTAGTGTTTTACAGCTTAGTTTCGATCGTAATTGGCATGATTGAAAGAACAATGCTTCCATTGTTCAGTTATTAATTAAGCCGCCCATTGCTGAACAGAGAGATGTTTGCCAGGAACCAGTTACATCGTTGGGGATTCATTCCATGGGTCTTGTTAAGATTCCCCCTGTTTTGATTCTCGTTAAGGCGTACCTCTGAGTCCTATAGTATTTTCTTCAACTTGTTGGCGAAAAAAGCCACAGGTGGGAGAAGTTTATAGGTACATAGAGTGTGGTTGGGCACCGCTACACTGGTACCTACCCCTCGTTAGGATTGGTTGGTTACCCATACCATTATCCTGCGACTGTCGCTTAGCCATATGCCTGCGTTAAACATTGATTTAATGCCATAAAATATACACCTAGTATAATTATACTCTAATTATCAGTGTACTATTTCGCCTCAGACAATGCCTAATCATTCGTATTTTTACTCACAGTCTCACAGTCATGGCTACAAGGCAGAGTAAGGCAGAGGCAACTCACACACTCAGTGCGGATAAAGACGCCAGACCGACTGTGCGGGTACAAAGGTCGCCCTCTCCAGAACAAAGGGATGCTGAGGAGGCAGGGGGGGGGTACCAAACTGGTCCCGGCCCCACTGATAGGGAGCTAGATGAACAGGTTGCCAAGCTAGTGCAACAGAAAATGGAGGAAATGTTATCATCTAAAGCGGGTATGTCAAAGAAAAGGTGAAGCAGGGTACCTCAAGACTCTGATGAGTCTGAATGGGAGGACTATTCCGAGGATCAGGCCTCAATTGAAGACAATTCAGAGGAGGGGGTGTTTGTGTCTGCACGGAAGCGCAAACAAAAGAAGAAGAATTCGTCAGAAGGAGACAAGTACACGAGCACGTAAAAAGAAGCCCCTCGTGAAGAAAACAAAGAAGAGGAGGAAACATAAATCCTCCTCACTCGTCGTCAGACTTATCGATGATGAGTTCAGACTCCGACAATAAGCACTCCGGTGAATATGCTAAATCCTGTGGGCAAGAAACAAAAAAGTGTAAAGCACTTAGGCGTAAGAAGGTACACATAACGACGCTCATGAGGAAGACCATCCAAGGCCACTTTAACACCTTCAAACCAGTGGAGGTCATAATCAAGATGGCGGAGAAATTCACAGGAATTAAACGAATTCCGGAATCCGCCCTGAAGTAAAACCAAAGAGCCTATAATACTAAGATGGCTCACTCCCTATCTCTCCCATGGTAATGTAAATTTTGCAGTGCCACCTTGTGGTGGGTTTGATCAGCCCGGCTGCTGGTTGGTGTTTCACATGTAAACACATACAATTATATTATACATGAGATAGGTAAGTATGAATACACATCAATACAAAATTGTTATGAACAAATACACATCATCATCAGCAGCATCGCCATCATCACACATCTTTCACATTCATATATACATTTATACATATAATATAGCACCTGTTTAACCAAGGGAACAGCCAGCGCACCAAGTGGTGGGTTTGATCATTTTGATTACACAATACAGGGTGAGTGAGCCGTCTTAGTATTATAGGGTCTTTTGTAAAACTCAGTGATGAGAGAACAAAGTTTGAGACGGCTCTCTACACTGTCCACAAGGGGGTACTCTCGTCTCTTAAAGCGATTGCGCCCATCGCCAACAGGATGATGGCACAGAACAAGTTCTCATCACTCTGTGATGATATAAACGGAGGAATTGTGTTACTGACAGCAACCAGCAACTTCCTCTCCAATAGACGGTTCGAAAACTTCTTCAAAGCGGTCTGCACAGACGCTGGGAAAGAAGTGGTGCGGTCCAAAAAGATCACGGACAGCGATGGAAAGGAATACACCCTATTCCTAGCACCAAAGATCCTTGTACAAGTAGAGACCAGCTCAAAGTGTGGAAAACACATGGAAACCGACAAAAAGAAATCGGCTGATGCCAACTCCAATCGCTTCAAGAAGCTGAGGCAGGATTTTCGCAACCAAAGAACCGGCCAACGTGTAGGCCGGTTCGGATCCAACTTCAGCCAGAGGCAGTCGCTCAGCTGGAACGATGGGAACAGGCCCTTCAAGAGGGAGTTCAACACTCAGAAGTGGCGACTCAAACAATAGCAACCGAAACCGAAACGGTAAGCAATACCTTTCAAGCCGGTAACCTCAATAACTGTCTTTTGGAATGGAATAAAGTTACAGATAGCTTAAATATCCTGGCCTAGCAGAAGGTGTAAGGATTCCGTTAATAGAAGAACCTATTCAAAATAAAATACCATTTCCATATCGTTTTCACGGTTCAGAACGTGAAGCATTAAACAACCAAGTCCTAAAGTTTTGTGAAAAGGGCATTATATAACCAGCACTACACATTGCTGGGGAATTTATCTGGACTATCTTCTTAAGACCAAATTGGGATGTTAGACTAATTTGAGACCTAACCTTATTTAACATATTTGTAGATTACAAACACTTTAAAATGTTTTTGTTAGAAGCAGCGAGAGACTTAGTCACACAAGGCGCTTGGCTAGACAGCGTTGACCTTAAAGATGCATACTACACAGTACTCATCTATAAATATGATCAAAAGTATTTAAGATTCTTTTGGAACGGCGAACATTATGAGTTAACCTGTATGCCGAATGGACTGGCGTGCTGTCCACGCATTTTGACAAGGTTACTCAAACCAATTTTTTCTCTAATGGCTAGGAAAGGACATATCATGTTCGCATACATTGACGATTCATTTATTGTCACGCAAACACAACAACAATGCCAAGCAGCAGTAGATAAATTATGTAAAACATTTACAAATTTAGGTTTCTACATACATGAAACTAAATCAGTACTAATGCTAACAAAAAAACTAAAATTTCTGGGTTTCTTTATTGATACCATAAAAATGACAATTTCGTTAACAGAACAAAAAGTATATAAATTTACAACAAGAGCAAACCAGCTATCTTATATGGCCAGGCCCATATCAAATACTTACAGATAGATAAAAACTTGTCACTGGCTCGCACTAAAGGAAATTTCAAGCGGCCTATGACAATTCCGCCAGAAGGCCAAAACAATATAATTTGGTGGCTTGCACACATAAACAACTCACCCAACCCGATTAGGATGGGAGAGCCTAACACTACTGTCACAACAGACGCTTCTTTGGAAGGCTGGGAGGCCCATAGAGACCAACAGACAACAGGTGGCAGATGGATGTAAGACGAAATCTCCGACCATATTAATGTACTAGATCTTAGAGCCATTTACCCAGGACTCCACAGTCTGGTTCAAATTCCTAAAAAACATGTAAGAGTTCTAACAGATAAAACGACAGCTATGGCTTACATTCGTAATATGGCAGGGACTCACTCCAAACCATGTAACAACCTGTCAAAACTTATTTGGGATTGGGCAGAGAAACACGAAATATGGCTAACAGTAGCACATATTCCAGGCCACTAAAACACTTCCATGACCATTTAGAGTGGTCATTGAACCACAACATTTTCAACATTATTTGTCACAAATGGGGCAAGCCAGACATTGATCTCTTTGCGTCACGCAACAACAAAAAGTTACGAAAATATGTATCTTGGCATCCAGAGCAGAAGCCTGGAGAGTAGATGTATTTTCATTAATTTGGAATAATAAATTCTATTACATATTCCCCCCATTCAGCATTATCAGCAGAGTGGCCAGGAAGATCAAGATGGATCACACCCACGCATTACTAATAGTACCAGCATGGGAAACACAACTATGGTTAGCAGCAATAACATCAGCAGCAAAAGACTTGATGAGCTTCCCAAGGGAAAGGAACAACCTTCAACATCAAGGAACACTAACAGGCCATGGAGACGTGTTGACAACACCCCTTTTGGCATTCCTTTTCTAAGAAAACATTTGGAACAATTTGTATTAGACAAAATAACAAAAGAAAGAGTCATATCGCATGCCTGGAGAAAAGGAACAGTTAAATTATACACAAGTTTAAAGAAATGGGGCCTTCATTGTCTTCTCAAAGGAGTCAAACCGTTAAAACCTACAATAGCCCAAGTGTTACGATTTCTAAGAATATTAGAAGACGAAGGACTAGAATTTGGTGCTATTAATAGAGCGAAATGTGCCCTATCCATTATTCTACCAAGAATAGATGGACACAAGGTTGGGAAACATCAGTTAGTACAATGGTTTATTAGATGGGTGTATGAAAGAAACCCACCCAAACCTAAATATAATAGGTTTTGGGATGTATCAATAGTATTCAAACTATTCAAGTCATGGCCTAGCAACAAGCATTTGTCAATGAAAGACCTAGGATTTAAATTAGCAGTCTTATTATTGCTAATTACAGGACACAGAGGCCAAACCATTCTGACACTTTCACTAGATGGACTAGAAATAGATAAGGAAGAAGCTACATTTGATTTACAGACATTACTTAAATCAAATCATACAGGGGACCCACTGTCCACAGTACATGTTACTAGTTTTCTGGAGGATAAACGGATATGTGTAGTTTCAGCCATTGGGGCTTACATATCCAAGTCATGCGGAATCAGAAATTCCAGACAACTACTAATCAGCTTTATACGGCCACATAAAGGTATCTCGAGAGACACTCTCGCAAGGTGGACTATCAAGGTGCTTAAACAAGCAGGAGTCAATACTGGAAGCTACGCATCTCACTCAATGCGTGGAGCCATCGTCTCCAAGGCAAGACAATTAGGAATCTCGGTTAAGAGAATTCTTGCACACGCTGGCTGGAAGACGGCTAGATCGTTTGCAAAACATTACAACAAACGACTGGAAAAGTCAAGGGACATGGCGACACGCCTACTCACCAACTAGAAACAGGTGAGAAAAAACATTAAATTTATGTACTCATAGATACCTATTATTGTTACAACATAAAAGGATAAAAAATGAGATTGCGTAAAATTCTCCCTTGGCTACGAGTAGCCAGAGGCATAGTACCGAGGTAAAATAGTATAGTTATATGAATCTTACCTGGTTACAGATGATGGATAACTGGTGTTTTCCTGAGGTACTAGCCTCGGATAGTCATGGGTCAGGGCCCACCCACCCTCCCTTCCTTATATGACCTTAGATGATGCTCGGACGTAAAACAACAACAAACAATCAAACAACCCCACCCTACCCTACCACGACTATCATTTTCGCTAGAACCAAATCGAAAACACAATAAGTATCCATATAGAGTTAAATCAATTTTTATCCTAAAAAGTATGTAAAAGATTGCTGGACCCGGATGTGCTTCCTTCTCCCTGACTAACGACTATCCGAGGCTAGCACCTCGGGAAAACATAAGTTATATATATATATATATATAACGGTACAAATCTGGTAACAGTACAAATCTGGAAGAGATTCGAATTAGGATTTCTACCAGTACAAATCAAAATTTGAATTTCTACTGGTAGAGTTACCAATCCTACCAGTAGAAATCAAAGAGATATGACGTGGGTGGAGATATGATTGAGCTGTTTTTTCTTTTCACAGTCAATTCCCCAAATGTCCACATATTAACTCATCCCGAGCAGAGTTTCGATGTTAATTTCAATTGACAGCTGTCTACCGTCCTCGCCTACAGAGGGCTCCACTGAGGTTAGAGAGGTCAAAGGAATAGTTCCTAGTCATTAATCATATCACTGAGCGCGGTGACCGAATCGGTAGAGTGCCGTCCTCTCGTGCTGGAGATCGGGAATTCGGTTCCCAGTCGAGTCAAACCAATGCTGTAAAAATTTATACTTGTCGCTTCCTAGCCTAGTGCTCAGCATTAATAGGATATGCCAAGGACTGGTTAGCTCAGTGTCAGGATAATGTGACTGAGTGGGATATCAGGTCATGGTGCCAGTGGCCTGATTTCCCAGTGGGGCAGCACTATAAAGTCGCCATGAGTGCAAAAGTCACAAGTCAGTACCCATACCTTAAGTCAGGACGTAAAACTCCAACAACCAACCCACATTAATCATGTCAACTGGTCTCTGTACTTCGGGGAATTCCCCCCCCCCCCACACACACACACTGTTTGAGACTAGACCTTTGGGACACCGTCTAGTCTGAAACAGTTCATTGCCAGGAGTGTTTGTGTAGATGAGGGGATGGATGCGGAAACAGCCATGGTTTTTCACGCCGCCTTCAGTTCACCGCCATACATCTTTGGCCCCATTTTCTGCTCCTCAGGCGTTTTGCGTCTACTGCGGGGATGTCAAAGGATGAGCAGGAGCGGCGTCACATTTACAGCCAGGTCCTGGTCTATGAAGCAGATGCGGTATGAATCTGACTCTGCTTCTACTTTAAGTTTAAAGCTGCATAGTCCGATAAAGCATCAATTTTTTTAAACCAAAACATTCAGCTAGATTTGATTCTACATATCAAACTTAGATACGGATGCACTTATTAAGCATTTGTTGCACATAGAAGGCCAACCAGAGTCAATTTAACAAAACCTGTTACTGCGTAAGCCTGTGATGTCAGAGATTTGGTGTGCTTGCCAAAATTAATTTTCCATGTTTGCACTTCAAATATCTCAAAAGATAGCCATTCAAAATAAAAGTTAGTTCAAACTAAAATAAGGTATTTATCTCAGAAAAATTAGTGTAACTCAAGACCATCGGACCATGCAACCTTAATCACCAGTGATATTCACGGTGCTTTACTTTCACACTTCTAGTCCACACCCCTCAATTTCTGTATACTGATCAGGGATGAAAGATCTCCGCGATTTCGCGGATTTCAGTGATTTTTTTATATTTACCGATTAATGCTGGACAAAATGTCCTGGAATCTGGATGTATGTGACAACAGTTGGTTTACAAAAAACGGTTCTTATATGACCTTAGATGTTGATAGAACAGAAAACCTAAGTAAGAACAGGTTAGATATGGGCGATAATATAGGCACAACAAGGATAGTTGAAAGCTGACTTCCGGCATTTCTCCGTGATTCCCTGACAGTACTAATCCTAGGGGGGGGGGGGGGCCGTGTTTTCACGGAAATTCGTCGTTAGTGTAATAATTTAGGCTTGATTTCCGCGATTTTTGCTGGAGACCACTTTCATCCCTGATTTAATGTGATGAAAACCATAAATTTTCGAAACCAAAGCACTTGGCTACATTTGATCCCACATGGCCCATTGGTGCACTTATTAAATATTCACTGCTGCATAGAAGGAATTAAATCAATTTAATCGAACCTCTCACTGCTGTAAATCACAAATGTCTATAAGTCCCACATTTCAGTATTCACACTAAAATTATTTTGCATTCTTTCACTTTCAATATCTCCAAAATTAGCCATTTTCAATCGAATCAAGTAGATTATAATGATCGACATAATATATTTAGTTTTTATATTAGGATTATATAACTTTAACATCTGACAATGTTGGGTGGTTTGACCTACGATAATGTTAATCTTCTTGTTTGTCCATCAGTGGCGATGACGACAGCAACTCATCATTTGTTGTGAACTCGTCGATGACTGATGAGTCCAATTTGTGCTCGGAACGCGCGGTGGCATGTTGGACATGTGTGTGTAGATGCTGTCAGAGAGTAGGAAGTGAAAGTGCTTCATATTAAACTATTTGGATTGGTATGTGTGGTTTTGTTCCAGGTTGAGTATAAATTATGCGATGCACCTAACAATTTTGATGCTCCCCTGTTGTCCTAAAAGCTGTCATTTGTTCACAGAAGTACCTGCAGTCATGGCGACAGAAGCTATCATCAAAGCCTGAGGATGGGAAGTTGGTCCAAGACCTGATTCTCCTGATCATCAAGTAGGTCATGTAGCATGTATTAATACTAAAATTTTGGCTATTTTGGTTTTCTTTTGTCACATCTTGGACGATTGTAAACTTACATCTTTTCTCTAATCAGTGGCGGATTAAGCATTAGCAGGGTCGGTACACATGCGATGAGATGCAATTCAGCTTTTCAATGCTGTTTTTGGTAGGAATTCAAGACTATTTTCATTTGGATTTCAGAGGAGAAAACCAATGGTGAATGGTGATTTCGGACTAATTCAGATTAGTAGGGACAGTTTAATGGAATTCAAGGCTTTTCCAGACTAATTCCCCAAAATAGGTTAAACTCAAGGCCTTTAAATGGGGCAAATGAAGTTCAAGACTTTCCAGGCCCCTTACAGACCCTGCATTAGGCTGACCTAGGAGCCCGGAGGGAGGGTGGACCCAAGAACATATAAAAAAATATATATATATAGCATTCATATTGAATGATATTCAAACCCCTTTTTCTATTCCAGTACTAAGGATCATCCTCTGGCCCAGCTCCTAAACAAGATCCAGTACGCCATCTATGACAAACTGCGGCCTCTTGTGCTGAGTTACTTGCATGAGCTCAATCAAATCACTGTTCCATGTATTTCATCGGCAACGAATGAGCAAGCAGGTGGCATAGCAACACCAAAGGACTCCACCAGTGACATGGCTGCCGGCGTCTTAGGAAGTTCAAGGTCACTACATACCAGTAAGACAGATCTTCCCACAATGATAACTACTGACACTGGCCCAAACAAGCCATTCGAGAGGGCTTACACTGAGAGTAAAAGTGACCTGGCGCATGCGATAAGTGAAAACAACTCACTCTGTCAAACCCTGCAAGCGGAAGTGAAGTGCTCGGATGAAATGCTCAAGAAACTTTCCGACGTGAACCAGTTCGAGGACCTGTATGACGTCACGGGTGACGAGTACGGTGCGACTGCCTCTTCGACAGATGTCGCAACAGCAAGCGAAGTTGGACACGGAACCACAAACATAGACCTCTGTCTGAAGGACCTGGATGGTGTCGCGGAAGAAGACAAGTTGAAGAACCTGAAGATGGATGCTTTCCTGAAGCACATGGAGTACATCAGCAGCGACGTGCGTGACGGCATGGAGAAGTTGTGCGCCATGTTCATCATCGCTTATGAGGCGCTCGACTCAGCGGCTGGCCGCGATCTCTGCCTATCCAGCCTGGAAGGACCCTTCTTCGAACCGCTGTGGCCTTATCTACTCGCACTGTACAGGTGACTTGCTTCTGCTGCTTTTTACCCAACCATTAAAGATTTTGTTAGCCAGTGTATTTGTGACTAATTACAAATACATTTGCTAACACAATCCTTAGTAAAAAATTCAGCAACTATCATGAACTTTAATCGCAAAGACATTGACTATCACAGTCTGTAGTCACAAATACATTGACGATCACAATCTTTAGTCACTGACTGCATTGACTAACAAATTCTTTGGTTACAAATACATTGACTATTACAATCTTTGGTTACAAATACATTGACTATCACAATCTTTGGTTACAAATACATTGACGCAACTCGGTAGCCGGTAGCCGTCCTGATATGATCTTAGATGTTGCCAGGATGTAAAACAACTATCAAAAGAGTTGGCTAGCGTGTTTGTGAAAGAACTACGCCGCCATGTTTCAGACTGGGGAGCCACCGTGAGGAGGTGGCGGCGGCACGCGCCATGACGAGGCTGGCTGACGTCACGCCTGGAGACCTAGGTGTTAAGAAGCACTTCTGGCCGCCCGCGTCCTGCCCTGGCGCGCCCTTCCAGTCGTGTGTGGACGTGCTCACCAGACTGACGCAGCTCTCGTCGCCACTCCTCAAACTGGAGAGCACAGGTCAGTGGCAACACAGAATCGCTACGCTAAGAGCACTGGGGTTGGGTTGGGTTGGGTCGGGCCGGGCCAAACCAATGACTTACAAAATTGATACTTGTCGCTACCCAACCTGGCGCTAGGCATTATTAGGATAGGACAAGGACTGGTTAGCTCAGTATCCGGATAATGTGACTAATTGGGAAATTTGGTTATGGTGCTATCAGCCTGGTCTCTCAGTGGGGCATGAGTGAGCACTGTCATAAGTCGGGACTCGTCTTGATATGACTTTATATGTTGCCTGGACTTAAAACCCCAACAAACAAACTTAATGTAAGATATTTGCTCGGTCAATTCAGCTACCACTACATTAGAATCAAATGTATGGCAAGAACCCTGCCAGGTTTGCTCCTCGAGAGGCATGTGGTTATAGGTGCTAAGTGAGTTGACAGGATTGAGCCTATCCTATACTGGAGAATAGCGTTGCGAAGGGCACAAACTCCAACTTCCAGCTTCAGTCCTTCCTGTGGGACCAGCGGATACAAAACCAGACTACCAGGGCCGTAGCTAGCGAGGTGCAAGTACCCCCCCCCCCTGGGCCCCTAAAAGAATTACCACCCAGTATGTAACCTCCCTGAAATGTCATTTCAAAGCCTCAAGATTTCAAATTTCCTTGGAGGGGGTAGGGGAGAATAACCCCAGACCCCGCTAGTGCCTCACATCTTTGGCTCTCATTCGTTCCAAGAATTTATCTACTCCCTCCTCCCCGTCAAACAGATCGGTATCCCAAAACAAAAATTCCTAACATTGGCTATGAATACCCATTATTTCTGTTCGATAATGCATAAGTCGCTACATGGACCGATTCGATTTGGTGTATGTGCAGCATACCTGTGAAAATCAGTACTACACAGTGTTCGAAATAAGAGCTATTCCGCAACAAGTGAAAATTCAGACAGACAAGTGAAAATCACACCAGACTTATCCGGTGGACAAGTAACAAATTTTGCTTAATTCTATCTATATAAAAAAATAAGTATAAATTTTAACCACGATATAAGGTAAATACTGTGGACAAGTGAAAATCCAGATGGGCAAGTGAAAGTCACACCAGAGTTGTCCGTTAGACATTTGGTTGGTTGTTGGAGTTTTATGTCCTGGCAACATCTAACGTCATATCAAGCCGGCCGTTGGATGTGACAAATGTTGCTTATTTCTATCACTGCTACATGTAACATTAAATGCTTACCTCGCTTTATACATCATCCACAGTGAGGCTGTGCAAACTCCTGTGTCAGATAATGGAGGAAAACTCAGCCGTCAGCCAAACTGGGTCACCACAAGCTCAGCAAACAACGTGAGTTCCAGCATCTTATGTCAGCAACAGGAACACTGGTCTTTTTTGTCTTTTTCTTGACGATTTATACTGCCTATCATGGATAAGTCTGAATAGTCTTGTTTTCACCATTAGACAGTTTGTCGATAGAAAGCCCGACCTATATTTTTATCGACCCAAGGGATTTTTTTAACCTGACACACCACATAGACATGGTATGAGAGCAACTGGCCTTTGATGATGCTGTAAGTTATACACAGCAGTGGAAATCCAAATTGGCAGAGGTGATGGCATGGGGAATAGAACCACTAACCTTCAGTCGGACCTAGAAAAAAGTTAAATAATCTAAGGTATTAGTTACAAAACCATGATGTACTCATTTGTGTCTTGTTATGTTCTAATTGTCTCTATTATATCTTCATCTTTAATAAGTCATCTGGTCCCCTGATTGTGTACAAGGGATGTAATAATAATGTAGATTTAATAGAGCACTCTCTCTTTCTACCAGGAGCTGTATGATAAAATTACATTGAAACATATTTTCAACTTGGTTTGAAAAATTGAAGGCTAGAGAAATTTCATTTATCTACAATTTTTGTTTTTTATGCTGAGTTTTGAGATTAAAATTTATTAGTCTGGGATCCACAACCAGAAAATGTGCAAATTAAGGGTTTTGATGTGACACCCCTGCTATAAAATTTTTGACACTTGGATTATGTCTATAGGGGTCTTGGACATCTGAAAAGTGAATTTGGACACTTTGAATGTATTGCGCAAATTCGGTAGACACCGTTTTTTTATGATAGGCTGTGACAACACCAGCCGCCTAATTCTGGGGTAGGGGAAACTAAATCTAGTATATCATCACAACGCAAGACTCTACTGCAACAAATTACCACTCATTCTTTTGGTATGGATGTAGCCTAAAACAATAAGCAGAGTAGATTCTGATTGGATGAACCTCAAGGTCACTAGAGGTCAAAAGGTCGCAAAGGTTGTGGTATGCCAGAAATCCTGGACTTTCATCAAAGAAGTGCCTATTAATATACCGTATCATAAGTGTTTTCACTAAAATACTGTTTCAATCAACTCCTTAGATCACTGTGATGTTTTTAGGAAAGGGGTGTCAAGGCTCATATAGAATAAAAGGCGTCCTGTAGACATATTTCTAAGTTATGTTTTGGAAAAATATCTAAAAACATTACTTTTTGACGGATCCATTTAAGTCAAATAAAATGTGCGTAATAATCCATTTATTTCAGCCATTAACTAATATGGCATACTAGGACAGGTCTAAAAGGGGTTTGTAAATTCTCCTAAAAAGAAATAATTTTCAAGAATGATATATAGACAGTGCCACAATTTTTAAATTGGTAAGTACTACTAATAACATTTTAGTTCTAGTTCTAGCTACCAATAAGTGCCTGAATACAACCCACAGCATTGAATAGGCCACGACACCCATCAACACATGGAAAAATATACCATGCAGAATGCACATGTATACATGTGCGTTCAGTGCCTCTTATGTCTAGGGCAACTCAAGAACGCACATAGATGCGAAAATCGAGCAGCGAAATCTACTAGCCACTGATGAATCAGGCAGATTCATCACTGGCACATGGCTGCTTGACAGGATGTTGGTGTTAGGCCTCTTTGAAGTTGGTGTGCGTTCTTGAGTTGCCCTAGACGTTATGTAAAGTAATAACAAATGTAACAGTGACTTATCTGATTATGAGTCCAAATAATGAATGTTTAGTCTATACCCTCCTGTTCATTTGATTACGCCCCCCCCTCCCCCCCCACCCCACAGTAATTTAGTTTGTGCATCTTCTCTGACCGTGAAAGAATTGTGTGACCAGATAGTTGACCTGCAAAATGAATTAGATGAATACCAGCTATATTGTGAGGGGGATGATGTTGATTTTAATCTCCTCAAAAACATCTTGAGTACATCATATCCTTTGGCAAAGTACTTGCGAACAGAGGTAAAAACAATTGCAAAACGAATGCATGCTGCTGAAGATAGAGAAATAGAGATATCTCATGAAACAGCATCTCGCCAGGTTCCAGTAGATTTGTACAATCTAATAGCATGGCTAATTACTGACAATGATGATAGCATTGGCGATGATGGAAAAGTTCATCTTCCGGAAAATGACAAAGAGAATGTGTTGAACCTACCCCAGGACATTATTAGGTATCTTGGTACACAGGTTATACCTAAACACGTAGGAGTTGCTCTGCATATTCTCAAAGAAATGCATAGTAAAAATATTGTGACAATGTTAAACCGATTTGGTAACAGCATTAGCTATGCCAGTGCCCAACGTTACCTGACAACCACAGCTAATGAGGTTACTGAACGGGAAGAAAGAGAAGGTATTTTTATTCCATCCAATGTTGTTCATGGTCAATTTACGCAGTATGCTTTTGATAACCTGAACTTTCATTCAGAAACCGAGGATGGTGGTAGTCTTGATGCAACTACAAATATTATCTATCAGTATACAAATGATAAGGAGAACAATGTTGGGACTGAAAAAGTTCCTCTTCAGAAAACAAGACAAGTAACAATTAAGGAAGCTGTTAAATTTGAACCAGTTGTAAGTAATCTATCACTGAAGGACCGAAAAGAGGCTAGATCATTATGTGGTACAGAGATTAGCTGTATAAGCAATATAAGCAGTGATGATTTGGTTGATGAAAACATTGTCTGGTTTCTACTTCGGATGTTCCCAACCCAGACGATAATAGGTGAAGATGAAAGTGTTTGTTGTACTCCAAATTGGAATGCATTCTTTGAATTTTATTCCAGGAAACAGACAGAGAAAACTAAATTGGCTATGGTCCAATGTATCCTCAAACACATCAAATCCAGATGTTGTCAAAACCTCTCTTGACTACGTTGTTACACTGAATCTGAAATTGGGCCTGACAAAGACTGTGGTAACATGTGACCAGGCAATATATGATATCATAAAAGGCTTGGTGAAAAAGGAGCCTGCCAGATATAAAGATGTTATAGTACGATTGGGCGGATTCCATATTGCACAGAACTTTTTGGGGTCCATTGGTTTCTTCATGAAAGAAAGCGGCATTGAAGACGTACTAGTTGCAAGTGACATATGTGGTAGAGGAACAGCTAATAAAGTGATCGCAGGGAAGGACTATTATAAAATGGTTCGTTACCATTCCTTGCTCAGTGAGGCATTCTTTATGCTCAAGTGGGAAGCCTTTGAGCAATGGTTGTTGCAAGAAGATGAACTTGACTTACTCTCATCTTTGTCATCTGTGTTGGAATGTCTCAGGGCAGCCTTTCAAATGAAGGTCAAAGACAGTGTTACAAAACTTGTTGGTGATATCACAACAAGTCTAAGATTAGTTCAATCTCACTGGTAGAACTTTGAGAATACATTGGGTATAACAGCTCGGTTATGGGTAATGTATATTGAAATGATGCTTATTTTGAAACATTATATCCATGCTGAAAGAGTTGGCATTTGGAAACAACATCTGCTCGAGGCACAAAACATGCTACCGTACACGGTCTGTTCTGGACATAGCAAGTACATGTCCTGTCTGCCATTTTATCTAAGTGAAATGAATGACCTCCCTAACACTGCGCCAGAAGTACACAAGGAATTTGAAGCGGGTAATTTTGCAGTGCACAAGATGGATGGAGACTTTAATGGAGTATGGACAGACCTTGCATTGGAACAAACTTACAAGAAGGAAGGGAAGACAAGACTATTCAAGGGCATTACCCAGGCAGAATTAACAAGAGAGAAATACATAAAAAACGTGCCATTCCTAACAGCGATCTCTGAGAGTGTGAAGCAGATGGTACATATGGAGTCTTCTCAATCAGATCATCATAAGAAAATGAATAAAGATGATATGGTAAAGGTACTGAAAATCAGAGACACTATGGCAGAGAAAATGAGAAATCCGTTTGCTGCTTCCCTCGCAGATGATAAGTTAGTTAACATTGCAACGGGAGAAATGCTTGTTTCAACACTACTCGTGGACGCCAACAAACTTGGGTTAGAGGCAATGATGGCTGCCAGCAAAACTGATGCTGACCAAATTATCACCCCTAACATAATGACTTTTGCCACACAACAGAAGCAAGGCAAAAAAAAGCAGGACTCTGTAAAACAATTAATTTCTGAGGAAAGCTCGGTTACTGGGGCCCTTTGCTTTACACATGAGTTGAGTGACGAGGCAAGAATTGAAGCCTTCAGTTACGAATGGAGTGACTATCTACCATCGTTATTTGAGCCAGACAAGACTGGGGGATTTACCATGTGCAAAGGAACTAAATCTGACTTTATAGGAACTCTTCAAAACAAGGTTAAGGATTCATGGGAACCAATGAAAGTGTTGCCTCCCTCCGAATCGGAACCGGTGTATGTTATTGATGCCATGGCATTCGTGCAACGTTTTCAGACCCTTGGGGCAAGTGATTTTGGCAAACTTCAGGAGAGGTACAAAAACAAGATTCTAAGTATGAAACCCAAACATTGTTCAGAAGTGCATTTTGTCGGCGATAGATATGACTTTGGTTCAATGAGCCTAAACAGTGATGAGTGCCATAGACGGGAAATGGGAGCAAACTCACTGGAGTATATTCCTGTTCATAACATGAAAATACCTGTGTGGAAAACATTCCTTTCGAACCCTAAAAACAAGGCAAACCTGCTCTCATACCTGTCATCTTCTTGGTCACAGTCTGTATCCCTGCCAGATGGGTTTACTCTTATAATAGGAGTTAACGCAGAGGGAATATGTGTGACCAACAACGGCACCAATGTGATGGAGGAGCTGTGCTGCCAAACACACGAGGAAGCCGACACGAGAATCATCGCACATCTTGCTAGCTGCCAAGACAGGAGCATATTTGTTATCCACGCAACCGACCCAGATATCATCATGCTTGCTATATACCATTATCCTCAGCTTCCACACATTGTAAACCTATGGGTGGAAAAGAATTAACTCTTCCTGCCCATTCATGTTGTACAAAGAAGCATGTGATTTCTTAAGTGATTTCTTATGTGATTTGTACGGAAGGGCAGGATATTCATCTTTAGATAGGTTACAAGCCCATTTATTTGCGTCAAGCAAACCAGACCTCCGCTCTCTACCTCCCACTGAAGATGCATTTCATTTCCACATTCTCAGGAGTCTTTGCAACATTAGCCTCTACAAACAGGCCCATCTAAGCAATCCAACTCTTCTCCCACCAGAACCGTACGGGAGATATATGGACAGAGGAAGATTAGTTCCTGTCATGAAGAGCAAGCCAAACAAACCTGCAGTGGCAAAACTGACGTACTGCAAGTGCAAGAAGGGCTGTTTAAGGAACTGTTCATGTGCAAAGGCCGGATCGGCATGCATTATTGCATGCACCTGCAATGGGGACCCAAACAAATGTGGGCGACTGACTGAAGACAACGAAAGTTATGAGGACTAGGTAACCAAGAACAAAGTATATTTTCTACTAGGTGTAGTTGTAATCGGAAGATTATATGTTATTGTTAGAATGATGAACTTGGGATGACAACATACTGCTTATTAAGTTTTTTTTTCTTATCTCCAGATAGTTCAGACATTTTCTACTGATAGTTTCACAAATAATAACAAAAAACTATTGGATAATGAGAGTTATATCAATAAAATGTACGAAGGAAAATTCACTGAATTTGTCTTTTTTCTGAAATATGGCTTAGTAAAAGATGTTCAGGGGGCCATTAGTTCTTTGCTAATCCTCACATCCCTTTTCTAAAATCATCAGGGGGATCTCAGGAGTTGACTGAAACAGTATTTTAGTGAAAAAAACTTATGATACGGTATATTAATAGGCACTTCTTTGATGGAAGTCCCAGATTTTGGGGATGCCACAACCTTCGTGACCTTTTGACCTCTAGTGACCTTGAGGTTAATCCAATCAGAATCTACTCTGATTTAGTTTCCCCTACCCCAGAATTAGGCGGCTGGTGTCGTCACACCCTATCCTCAAAAAACGGTGTCTACCGAATTTGCGCAATACATTCAAAGTGTCCAAATTCACTTTTCAGATGTCCAAGACCCCTATAGACATAATCCAATTGCCAAAAATGTTATAGCATGGGTGTCACATCAAAATAATTTTTCTGGTTGTGGATCCCAGACTATATCAAGTGATGCTGCTCTTCTTACTTCGTTTGGTGTCATATTCCATGAAGTGGGACCTGTCACAGGGAACTCAATCAATTATATCACCACATGATTTGAGACTAGCCATACAAAGGTGTAATATCTGACTGGATGACATGATACCGGGCGCGGTGGTCAAATCGGTAGAGTGCGGGCCTTCCGTGCGGGAGTTTGATTCCTGGTCGAGTCAAACCAATGACTTACAAAATTGATACTTGTCGCTTCCTTTTTCTGGAAGATTTATACTGCCTGTCATGGGTAAGTCTGAATAGACTCGTTTTCAGCATTAGACAGTTTGTCAACAGAAAGCCCGAGCCTACACTTTTACCAACCCATGGGATTTTTAACGTCCCACACCATAGACATGGTATGAGATAGACATGGTATGAGAGCAACTGGCCTTTGATGACGCTGTAAGCTAACCACTCCGCCACAGAGAACACAAGCTCCTAGCTCAGCACTCAGCATTAATAGGATAGGGCAAGGAATGGTTAGCTCATGGTCAGGATAATGTGACTGAGTGGGATATTGGGTCAGAGTGCTGTTGGACTGATTTCCCAGTGGGGCAGCACTATATAAAGTCGCCATGAGTGCGCACTGTCACAAGTCGGTACCCATCCTGATATGACCTTAGATGTTACTAGGACGTAAAACTTCAACAATCAACCAGCTTGATTTCCCAGTATGGCAGCACTATAAAGTCACCATGAGTGCGCACTGTCATAAGTCGGTACCTGTCTTGATATGACCTAAGAGGTTGCCAAGACGTAAAACTCCAACAACCAACCAGGATGGCCTGAGAGTTTTGAGCTGGCCTACCACCAGTGACTGCACTGATGGCGACTTTATAGTGCTGCCCAACTGATCTCCCCTTGACTTTATAGTGCTGACATAGATCTCTCCCCCTCCCCCTAGTGGCGCTGATGATCTGCTGCCAGTGCTGTCCT
Source organism: Branchipolynoe longqiensis (assembly GCA_030323885.1). Lineage (NCBI taxonomy): Eukaryota > Metazoa > Annelida > Polychaeta > Phyllodocida > Polynoidae > Branchipolynoe > Branchipolynoe longqiensis. The sequence continues at coordinate 20,382,271 of CM059194.1, read as the reverse complement.
ACGTGGTCATCCGCAGCCGACTTCCGCAACTCGTCGCAGAGTGCCGCGCCATGGAGGAGTTCATCCACGAGGGGTAGGACTTCTTACAATTGTTAACCCACTCTGATATTCTTTTGGCCGATTCAACCGAGTGGGTAGGACCACGCGCCGCTGTGTAAGACTTTTTACAAGTTGATATTTGTCGCCACCTTACCTGGCGCACAGACAGAGAAAGAAAGATAGAAAGATAGAAAGAAAGAAAGAGCAAGGAGAGATGAAGGAAAGGCGGAAGGAATGAGAGAGAAAGAAAGAAAGAAAGAAAGAAGGACAGAAAGACTCAGACAGAGACAGGAAGCAAGCAAACACTGGAGTGTCAGTTCTTACTTTTTATTTCCCCAAGAGGCTGAGCGTTGGTCTTAAGTCGTGTTCACACCCACAACGTTAGGCCGAACTAGAGGAGGCGAACTAGTGTCGTGTCCAGACACGGAGCAGTTTAAGGCTGAAATCGATATCTGCGCATGAGCATGTCCATACTAACCAGCGCCAGTTTCGGTTAGTCGACGTCGCCATGAGAGAGTGGGTTCGACCTAGATATGTATGGACTGAATCGTATTGGTTTGGAATGGTCAAAACTTCTGCTGGGCAGTGAAAACCTTAAAATAAATCATGAACAAAATATATGTGCACCTCTAGCAGGTTCATAGACCAAATTATATTATATAGTGTGACATGTTTAATCCGCCCCAAGTAAACCGCTACTGTCCACACAGGCAAGGTGGGCCGACTTAAGCTAGTTCGGTTCATATAAGCTACCTCGCGACGCGGTTTACATGCGGCGAACTAGTTGAGGCGAATCAGTCCTAATCCGCCTTAGGGTCGCGTCCACACGGCGAATGTGAGCCGAACTATAGGAGGCAAACTAGTTGAGGCGACTTAACGCGCTGTTGTGAACATGGCTATAGACTGACCATGAGGCCTGCCGCTCGGCATTACTAGGATAGGGCAAGGATTGGTTAACTCAGCATCAAGATAATGTGACTGTGTGGGAAATCAGATCATGGTGCTGGCGGCCTGATTTCCCAGGGGGGCAGAACCAGTCTCGATGAGCTTAGATGTTGCTAGGACGTAAAACTCAAACAAACCAATAACATGTGCCTATTTTGTAACAGGTACCTGATGGGAGAGGAAGGATACTGTCTGACGTCACTACAGACTTCACTCAATTACATCATCAATATGGCTACACCACCAGCGTCGACAGCAACTTCCCATAGTGACGTCACTGGACTAAGTGGCTCTCAAGTATAAGCCTTTTAACTATCGTATTCTCACCGGTTGACACCCTGGGCGTTTAAATTGGCAAATCAAATCAAAGGGGGTGAGCATTTACGAAATATTGGCCAAGTGGGGGTGGGGGGGGGGGGGGTGCATTAACCCACACATGCATTAACCCACACGTGGCGTTCTCTGTGTTACGGAGTAGTTAGAGTGTCTGACTTTTTTCTAGGTCAGACTCCTAATCTGAGGGTCGGCGGTTCGATTCCCCGTGCCCCCAGCTCTGCCAATTTGGATTTCCACCGCTGTGTATAACTTACAGCGTCATCAAAGGCCGGTTGCTCTCATACCATGTCTATGTGGTGTGGGAGGTTAAAAATCCCTTGGGTCGGTAAAAGTGTAGGCTCGGGCTTTCTATCGACCAGCAGTGGAATGAGGAAGACCAGTCGTCTATGACTAAAATTTCCCCTGCTTAAACAACTAATGGACCCAAAAAAAACAAAGAGAATACGTTATGCTATTTTGAATGTGTGAATCGATCATACTTCCCATAGCCGGGGTTGTTGTGAATGAAATGACGTCAAATTCGACCCATCAGAAATATACGCCATAAATTGTGTAAATATCAATCAATATATGAGGCAACTAATAGATGAATTCAGGATTGTGTAGATTAAATTTAATCTATAATTCTATTCTAACTAGATATTTTGAGGTCTATGCTACTCTTCTTCAGTGAAAGATAATCAAGATTTCTTTCCCAATTTAAAAAAAAAGCTTTTATTTATTGAGCAGGGGGCGGGGGTATATATCCATTTACTTCGTTTTCTTAGAATTATTATTTACATTACTGATTTTTTTTAATATTTACATTACTGATTTTCATCCTCCTACTCCTTATACACGGGAATCCTATTTATTATTGGGACACCCTGTCAGTTTAATTAGAATTAATTCGCTACCGTGTTTCGTAGAGATATATACAATTAATTTGATCGGATATACAACAATTAAAACTTGGCTTGGTAGCATGGACGATAAAATGTGATGGTGTGCAGAACCTCATTTAGGGATTCCACAACTTTATGTTAATTTATAGATGACGCGGAAAAACAATTCAGGCTACTCTATACCATTACTAAGTATTGTTGTGTTAAATACTCACTCTAGATGGCGCCAGCTATAGAACCAGCTGCTTATATACTGTATAAATGTATTATATATATTATACATGCCTATTTTATTTAATATGCATATATATATATATATATAATCACTGTTGGCTCACGGCGTGGAGGTGGGAAGGAGAGAATGCCACCACCAGAGTAAATATCATGGAGGTTAAGGTGGTTAGAGAGAAATACGTTATAGCGAACAAAAGCAGTATTATTCTGGTAAATACAAATTATTTAATAAAAAAGTATTATTGCCCTATGTGGGTCAGCTACCGGGCACGCCACTCACGGACACACCAGGCTTGCGACCAACAAAAACTGGGTTGTCGCAAAGAGGTCTCTCGTTTTGTCCTCACTGGTCGCTGACCTCCTGGTGACCATTTTGATCGCAAGGAGGTTGCATGTATTACACCAAAAACCTTGCGATGAAAATAGTCATCAGATCGCCAATTATTTTCTTAGGGGCCATATTCGATTAACATGACCGGGCCACCCTAGTTGCTAGAATTTCAAATCGAACACTGCAAGTGGAGTTGACAAAAACACGTACCGTGTGCAAAAAGTCCCGACCCCAGTAACCCACATCTTGGCTGGGGGTGGCTAGGAACGATGAGGTCAGATTTGCGCTGGTACCATCCTGTAGGATAACAGCTACTAGTACCAGTCCTACATGGTTTTTTGGGGTAATAACTCAGATGAACGAAATGGAAATATAACTAAACTATGCAATCATAAAATACATTTAATCTTATTTTGCTGTAGTTATATCGGTTATTAAAAAAAAAAGGTTTTGGATTAAGCAACCATTTTTTCCACCTCGAGCATGGAGAAGCGTATTCGTTTATTCAACCCGAGTCTGTAGGATGTGTGCATGCACCAAAGAGTGGCTCGGGTGACCCGAGTTGATTAATCAAATACGCCCAGGTTGGCCGTCACTCGGGGACCATTGCCGACTGATCACTGGCCATGGCACCACTGCCAAGCTTTGGGCGTAATCGATTAATCAACTCGGGTCACCCAAGCCACTTTTTGGCACATGCGCACATCCTACAGACTCAGGTTGAATAATTGAATACGCTTCGCCATGCTCGGGGTGGGGAAAATGGTGGCTTAATCCAAAACCTTTAAAAAAAATATTTAATAACCATTATAACTACAGCAAAATAGTATTTAAAGTAGTTTATGATTGCATAGTTTAGTTATATTTCCATTTCATTAATCTGTATTATTACCAACAAAAAACATGTAGGACTGGTGCTGGTAGCTATTATCCTGCAGGACGGTACCAGCACAAATGTGACGTCATCGTTCCTAGCAAACCCTAGCCAAGAGGTGGGTTACTGGGATCGGATCGTTTTGCACACGGCGCGTGTATTTGTCGACTCCACTCGCGGTGTTCGATTTGAAATTCTGATGACTCGGGTGACCGGAGTTGCCCGGGTCGTGTTAATCGATTACACCCTTTGTGACCACTCGGGGACTGATTTAATGAGCTAACCAGTCCTTGCCAAATCCTATTAATGCTGACCGCCAGCCTAGGTAGCGCCAAGCATTTTATAAGTCATTGGTTTGGCTTGGCTGGCCCATGAGAAGCCAGCCAGCACACGTATCGCATTCAGCCACTCTACTCCAGTCACCAGTTGTGTCCTGAATATTAAATAGTCGCTGAGCGCTCAGGGTGTGTTTGGGGTGTTGGGCAGGCGCCGGCCCCCAGACTATCCCAGTGTAAAAAAGTAAAGCCTGTTTTATTTAACGACGCCTCTAGAGCACATTGATGATTTTTATCATTGGCTATTGGACGTCAAACATATGGTCATTCTGATATTTCTTTGGAGGAAACCCACTGCTGCCACATAGGCTACTATTTCCTATAAGCAGCAAGGCGTCTTTTATATGCACTTTCCCAGAGAGGATAGCACATACCAGAGCCTTTGATGAACCAGTTGCGGACCACTGGTTGGAACGGGAAGGCTATCCCAACATAGTCACAAGGCTCCATCTATACGGTCAATGGAATGCAACTTTTTGTTTTAATATAGACATAAAACTTTCGAATTAACATAAATATTATATCAAGCTGCTGTCACCGATGATATTTAGCCCAAATTATATTACCCCATGTAGCCATTTCCATTAATAATAATTCTTTTCATAATTTATGTTTCATTCTTTTATGTACATTTATTGCGCATGTGTTAGTTGATACAGAGGTGCTTTCTGTTCAGCTGAGACTCGTGCCGTATGAAGTTACCAGAATATAGTCCTGCAGTAAATAGCAAAACAGCGGTGTACTTACAACAACAAAATTAAAGACATGACTGAACCTGCTTGCTGGCATCATAATAGTCCTCATTGGTGGTGTGCTTCCGAATAGACTTCAGCCTTTACCCAGTCAAAACCACTCCACCCACTCACACTATGATGTATGCCTACATGAATCACTCCGCCCACTCACACGGACTATTATGTATGTCTACACGCATGCAGAGTCCGTACAGGGCCTGGAAAGTCTTGAACTTCATTTGTCCCATTTCAAGGCCTTGAATTTAACCTATTTTGGGTAATTAGTCTTGAAAATCCTTGAATTCCATTAAACTGTCCCCACTGATCTAAATTAGTCTGAAATCACCATTCATCATTTTCTCTCTCCTGAAATCCAAATGAAAATTGTCTTGAATTCCTATTTTAAAAAACCGCCTTAAAAAGCATCGAATTCCACATCTTCACGTATATACAGACCATGCACATGTAAAATCGTCTTTCGCTGATAATACCACCATTGTAGGCTTTGATTTTAGGAACTGCTCCCGACACTTCCTCAGTTCTGAGAGGCGGCCTGCCGGAACCTTGTCACAGTGTACTTGTACAGTTTTTAAAGTCGATTTAAAAGGAGGAATTCTTATTGGAAAATTGAGATCTGTGGGTAGTATGTGAATGTTATTTATCTTTTGTATGATCTGTCTTCAGTTCATTTCTCGTGTCAAATGCAATAAAAGACTAATAACATTATTTTAATGCATTTCATTCGTTAAATGTTGTCTTTGGTTCAAATAGAATATTTTGTAGCCATTTTTTCCATCTCAAAACAAAAAATAAACTTACTTAAGGACTATGAATAAGTTTTTTAATTCTTTTTTTTTTACTAAAAAAAAAAAAGAAGCTTTGTGCAGCCCAATGGTTACGAACTGTAATATTTGTAAAGGTAAATATATTAGGTTGATCATTATAAATATAATCTACATTGATTATATTTAAAGTGAAAACATGCTAAATTAATGTTGGCGTGCACATCAAAATTCTGGCATAAGAGGATATATTAAATTAGTATTCCTATATATATGCAGCAACAATTGTTTGCAGTAAGAGGACCTATTAAATTAGTATTCCTTCTATGCAGCAACAATTTTTTTTAAGTTAAAAAAAATGTATGAGTACACCAGTATCTAAGTTGAATATGTAGGATCAAATCTAGATAAGTTTTTTGGCTTATAAAATGGTATCCTTTCAGCAGACTGCAGATTTAATTAAGTTAATTAAGGACGGCTGAGAGCAAAAAATAAAAATGAGTTTACATCGCTGAGTAAACTCATGTATATATCCGGAAATAGGGATACATAAATCGGAAATAATATACAATAATTGGTAGGCGAAGATAAGACCTGACAGCCAAGTAACCATGGTTACCACCCAACAATTCTGTACCTAAGTAAAAGCAGTACACTTTCTCCATTACACAATCAAGTTGGTGTCATGTGGCAGAGCCAGATTCAAATAAATTACTTCAGCATACACAAAACCGAATAAAAAACACAATAAAAATACAGTAAAACCAAACATCCATTCGCTTAAAGCTGCACAGTACGATGAAGCATCAACATTTCAAAACCAAATCAATTATTTAGAATTGATTCTACATATCTAACTTAGATACTGATGGCTCATAGAAGGACATACTGAGGCAATTTAATAGAACCTGTTAGTGCTAAAGCCTATGGTGTCCAAGTTTGAGCATGTTTGCCAAAACTAATTTCACATGTTTGCACTTCAAATATCTCAAACCGTGACCATTTAAAATCCAAGTTATTTCAAACTAAAGTAAGGTAGATTATAATCAACTTACTATATTTATCTCAGAAAAATGGCAGAAACTCAAAACCATCAGACTATGCACCTGTAAGCTATTAGCAAGTGATTTTGAGGTTAATATAATTGCATACTGGGTTTTGTGCGTTGGTTTCCCAGGTAGTGCGTTCACTTAAAAACAGACAAAAACAAAGCGGAAATCTGACTTCATGTAAGTTTCCCCGTATTTCTCTCGCAGCGCAAAGCGTACGAGGGACTGACTACGTTTTCATGGGAAATCAGCGAAAGGTGCAGACATCTTTTACCTCCGTAAATATTTCTTATTGCTTCATTGAATGGTCACGATTTGTAATTTGTATGTTTTTATTGACCGATAGTATTTCAAGTAGGGGAGAAGGATTAGTATTCTCACAGACATGCTAAGCCGGCTAAGTTTGTTTGTGGTTTTACATCCTGGCAACATCTAAGGTCATATCAGGATGGGTATTGACTTGTGACAGTGCACACTTACGGTGACTTTACAGTACTGCCCTACTGGTAGACTTAAGCTGCCGGCACCATGACCTGATTTCCCACTCATTCACATTATCCTGAATCTGAGCTAACCAGTCCCTTCCCTATCCAAGTAATGCCAAGTGCGCGGCTAAGTAGTAGTGACAAGTATAAATTTGTAACGTCATCGGTTTGACTTGGCCAGGTTTCAAACCCCAAACCTTCCACATGAGAAGCCTTTGCTCTGCTGATTCAGCCACCTCGTCCGGTCCTAAGCCGGCTAAAGAATAATTTATATTTCTAGATGATGAAATAGGAAACAAAAATAGGAAACAAGAAAAGTCTTCAAAGGACAACTATGTCAGGTGTCCTGTCATTGTAGGGACATTTAAATGAGACGAGCAGTTCTCGCCTTGAAAAAGTGTTCGCATATGGCAGGTGTTCGGCCATCACAAGGGTGGCTAAAGACATACACGCTGATTCTGTGTAACAATTTATGGCAATATTATTTTTAATAGAGTTTTATTGTAGTTGTGGCACTATGTTTTGTAGGTGTTGGGTTAATACATATTGCTAGAGTGGCCTGGACATCACAAGTACAGCGTTAAAGGGAAAAATCAATCGAACCCGACCGCCTAGCATTCAATGTCAAACTCCCTTTATGTATGTATGTATGTATGTATGTATGTATGTATGTATGTATGTATGTATGTATGTATGTATGTATGTATGTATGTAAGTATGTATGTATGTATTTATAATAGATATTGTAGATATATACTTCTATCTAGATATGCACATGATTTCAGTTAGATATCCATATATCCACACATTCACACTCCTCAACGAAAAACTCCCCATGTAGACCAATGTTTTCCTGACATAGCAGAGGTGTCCTGTGATCGGAGGGCCAACCCCCCCCCCCCCCTCCAAAAAAAACCAACAGAAGACAATTTGTACATTGACAAATTATCCGCCCGCACACTGCAAGTTTCCGATGAACATAGTGGTCGGTTAAGTCAGGTACGCCTGTTTGAAACTATATGTAGTAGTCTGTACATGAGTTCCACCACCACATGGTGGCAGCAGTGACTAGCCATCTACTGTCGCAGTTCTGTGTCAGGTGGTGGCACGCTAGCCGGTGGGCAGGTCCCCACGTGGACTGCTGCTACTACGCTGACTAGCAGCTGCCACAACCACGAGGTTACCTATGACCTGGCTGGGCTCACCTGGTTCTGTGATGCTGCAGTGGACGTAGGTATTAAATAAACATGGGAAGCGTACATTTCTGCTTTGTCATCATTCTTCCGCGTGCGCTTCATATACAGACCAGGGAGGAAACGGCCATACGCGGCCTATCACATATACAAATGCCGAGAGACTCAACTATAAACACCATCATACCCCCAGTCATCATTCACCACACCGACACCTAATCGTCTGCCGGTTTCATGAACTGAAACACTTTGTTCTCCCGCAGGTCTTCTAATAACCGCTTGCACCGTTCCTCCGGGTCCAGGTCGTCCTCCTCGCCTCGACTCGGCTCGACTTCCCTCTGTTCAACGCGGTCTCGTTTCCGTTTGAACTTGTTCCCTATAGTTCCTACTAAAGACTCAAACCTAGAAAAGCAAAGGTTGTCCCTTTTTAACAAAATTCCTGTATTTTCTTGTTTTAGCTAGATAAGCCATATATACTTAATCCCTAGTTAGTTTGTAGATTCATGTGGGTGTACAGGCAGGGACGCCGACCAAAACCACATTACCATATTTTGATGGTAAAATAAAAGATATTTCAATAAAGAGATGATATCAATGAGCATATCAAACTTCTATATCTGACAATACCACAAAACAAGGTTTAAACACAAAAGATGCTCTACCAAAGCAATTATAAAGCAATTATAAATAGTACGTTCTGGAGAAGAGAAAGACTACACTACAGCGCTTACTAAGAATTTACATTCCAGTTCTTATTAAGAGCTAACAATTCTGCCTAAACTTCCCACCAAATATATCTGACCATATCATCAAACGGGTTTTAAAACACACACACAATGTTGTACTAAAGCAATTGTAATTTATATATTGTAGAGAACTACAATTAAGGGACCAAGAAATAACACTTTTATTAAGAGCTGACAATCTAGCCTAAACGTCTCCCAAATATGGTTGACCATATCAACAAATGGATTTAAAAATACCCCCAAAAATGTACTAAAGCAATTGTAATTTGTATATTCTAGAGAACTACCAGTCAGGGACGAAGAATTAACACTCCACCCCTTGCTAAGAACTGACACTCCAACTCATGACAATCCAGCCCCCAGCTATATTTGCACAAACTAAATGTGTATGGCTTAATGTTACACTAAAGCAATTGTAAATAGTATATTCAGCAGAAGAATTGAAGAGCTGGAATTCCATCCCTTATGAAGAATTGACACTCCAGACTAAGAATTGGCATGCCACCGTCATGCTAAAAACTGACATTCCATCCCTTATGAAGAACTGACACAGCAGGCTTACTAAGAATGGACATGCCACTATCTTCCTAAAAACTGACCCTATATCCTTTACTAAGAACTGACACTCCAGCCTTTACAAAAGGTAACACCCAAACCCTTACCGGTGCGCCATTTCAGCATCCCCGATCGTGCCCTCTTTCTCTCTTTCCTCAGACCTCTCCAGCTCCTCCTCTGTCGTCATTGTTTTGTGTAATCGCTGCAAAAAGACAATTTTTACACATACTTACATCAATAACTTAAATAAGTTTAACAAAAATTAAAAGGGTAAAAAAATCCACAAAACAAAGACACCTGGATTCACATGCCAAAATTTAAACCACACCAGAAAACAGAGCAAAACTAATCTGTCTTTTCTGAATTAGTGTCCGCTGGTCCCTGAGGAAGGACTGAAGCTGTGACCTGGCGTCTGTACATTGCCAGAAGCAGCATGGATGTCCTGCCCAACCCTATACTTCACTATTATTATAGGCCAATACGTTAAGCTCACTCTTTGAACCCAGGAACATATGGTTCCTGATGAAACTTGGGAGGGGAAATTATAATCGCAGACTGGTATTCCCCATTCCACTGCTCCTTGCACAATCCTAGTAATGCAGAGTGCCAGGCTAGGTAGCGACAAGCACAAATTTGTTATGTCATTGGTTTGACATGGCCAGGTTTCAAACCAGGACTTTCTGCATAGGAAGCATACACTCTGCTGGTTCGGCCATCACGTCCGGTGTGGCGGTTTCAGCTTGTTCCCGTGCTCAGCCGTGTCCCGTTGCTTCTGCGCATGCGCGGATTTCGCATCAACTCGGGTCACCTGAGACACTTATTGGCGCATGCGCACATCCTACAAACTCGGGTCGAATAATCGAATACGCTTCTCTGCGCTCGGGTGAACAATTTTTTTTTTTTTTTAAATAACCGATAAAACTACAGCAAAATAGGATTTAAAGTATTTTATGATGGCCTAGTTTACCTATATTTCCATTTAATTAATCTAAGTTATTCTTTTTTTTGCACACGGCACGTGTATTTGTCGACTCCACTCGCTGTGTTCTATTTGAAATTCTGACGACTGGGATGGTAGTGTTAATCGATTACGGCCATGCTTATTAGATTCTGACGCATGCGCAGAAGCGAGGTACACGTCTGAGCACGGGAACACGCTGAAACCGCCAGACCGGTCCTAAGCTGGGTAAAGAATCATTTGTATTTCTAGATCACGAAAAAGAAGTAAGAAAAGTATTCAAAGGACAACTAAATCCTCACATAGCAGGTGTTCTGTCATCGGAGAAACAGTTAAATGAGATAAAAGCAGTTCTCACATTGAAAAAGTATGCATTTATGAGTCATTGGATTGACTCGATCAGGGTTCGAACCCCACAGGTTTGACACATTTATACCCATTGTGGATTGCCGTGAAAGTGTACCAGCAAATATTCTAAATTAAATACATATGGCGATCCAGACTATTATCAGGAATCATAATATATATATAATATATATGATGATATGCCCAATAGGTTTGTGAAGATCAGCTAACTGGTGAGTTAAGTAAATCAGCGTGATTACAGGTTTTTAGTATAATCAGTTATACCTCAATCTCTGGGTTAAATCCTTTAAATGACACGCGGCCAAATTCCAGGTCCTCACACTGGATGTAGCTTGGTTCCATAATGTATTTGCTCCTGCAATGGAAAGTGAATGCAAAAGGGGACCATTCAAATATTACGCAATGCTATTTTTTTAGGGCCGACAAAATTAGACACCCACCCCCGTTGTAAAGCTTTGTAACGCATGGACCTACACTTCCAGATACCCCTAAGTATTACGTAATATATGAATGGCCCCTAAGTCAAGTTGGCACACATGGTAAACAGGTATGTGATTGTGAGTATACTAATTACTATACAAGTGCAAAGTTTGGTAAGCATCGTTTAATTTGTACTGAAAGTGCTATTATTGAGACAAGTCTTGTTTGTTTGTTGGAGCAGCGTCTAAGATCATATCAGGACAGGGACCATCTGTGACTCTGCAGTCATGGTGACTTTATAGTGTTATCGCATGGGGAGACCTCCGCCATCACCACGATAGGGGAAATTTCAATCGTGGACAGTTCCTCATTCAATTGCTCCATGGCTTATCCTAGTAATGCCGAGCACCACAGTAAGTTGTGACAAGTATCAATTTTTAAGGTCATTGGTTTAACTCAGTAAGGGTTTGTATCCCACAAACTACTCAAATGGGAAACTCAAAACCATCGGACTATGCAACTTTAAATTATTAATTTTATTCGCTGGAAATCTTACCCCCATGGCAATCATAGGGCTCACGATGGGAAATGTCATCAGGAGGACGTGGGTATTTGACCCGAGCTCCTGTCTCATACATGAAAAGAGTGAGCATACAGCAGGTTGGTTGGTTGTTAGTTTGATGTCCTGGCAACATTTAAGGTATCAGGACAGGTACCGACTTGTGACAATGCGCACTCATGGCGGCTTTACAGTCCTGCCCCACTGGGAAATCAGCACCATAACCCGATATCCCACTCAGTCACATTATCCTGACACTGACAACGAACCAACCAGTCCTTGACCGATCTTAATAATGTCGAGCGCCTGGGTAGGAAGCGAGAGGTATCATGTCATTGTCATTGATTTGACTCGACCAGGGTTCGAACATCACGATCTCCCAGAACAGACAGACGCTCAACTCATTCGGCCATCGCATCTAGTCATCATACATCATGACTTACTGTTGCTCGCTGAGCGACTCAAAATCAAGCACCCAATGCTCATCATCAATGTGCCGCTGTTGATCTTCCTGTGTCTCCTCCTTCTGAATACGCGTCGCAGTACGCTGCATAAACTGTTATTTTAACGAGAGAAAATACACAGCCATTCAATAATAAAGACACTCAAATAGAACCAGGACTGATGGATCTCACGTTATTCAGATGTTAAAACGGCTCAAGCTTCTGACGTTAATTCATGACTGACTACACTACAACTGACTGACAGATAAAGGAGAGATCAAGACATGGAGCATATTTTCTCCACTTTTTTAAATATACAACATAGGGTTGTTTTTCATCCCTATTCACTAATTCGCGCTACTGTAGTATAGGGTGAATCCTTTATCTAGAAATATATATAAATGTCAAGCACCTCATATGATCATATCTGGGATATCACACATTATATCCAACAACTATCCAAGTTCATCAGCCAATGTTTTGGGATGTGATTCAATGATTGACCATCAACCAAAAACTCCGAGTCAGGATGGAGGTCTAGAGCAGATCCCCAATGGGGGGGCCCAGGGGTCAGTTCCTCTTAAGCTAGTAACATCTATCGGCAGAATTTGGAACCACTCTAGTCTGGTTGTTTCATTGACTGCCTATGATTTCACATGCTATATCTCCGTAAATAATGCTTGGAAAAATAATAAAATGCTTGACTATATTCAGATATTTATATATCAAGCTCTTACTTATCCTTGTAATATATATTTTTTTAAAGACAACTATATTGTATTTTTCTTCTGGGTTTCACTAGGTATGCATTTAGTAGCCAGGGGCGCCACCATCGCTTTTCAAAATAGTGTGCTTTAATGAAGTACATGGTTTGTGCATGCCCACAACTAACTTACTCCCTATACATCCTCTGTGGAAATATTTGCTTAGATATTAGCTTCAGCACAGATAGAGACTATTTTCATTGTTGTACGACGTTTGAAAGGCATTTTACTAAGCCATTCAAGTCTTCAGATGCAAAATTCAGAGGTAAGACTGCCAGGAATGTCCATGTTAACTATCAGAATGTGAATCGTTAGCATTTTTTCTTCCTAAAAATGGTCATACAATGACTACAACTGGAATCGCAACTCTAGAATCTGGCAGCCAAAGGTTGGTGTAAGGCAGTTTTGACTGGATTCTCTAGGTCAGAATGTTATGGCTGGGGTGAGTGACTCATCACACAGCGTATTATACATCATCACAATGCATCTGCTCATCACCCAATTTTCATGAAAATTGGTCAATACATAAACAGATATACGAAAATGAATATGGTAGATTAAAAAATGAATATCCTCAAATAATAATAAATATTCTTGATTATCGGCCAGAGCGAATGTTGGGTAAATACTGTAATATGCACATGCCTAATACTCATTGGATAATAGGAGTAGAGCTTAGCGGATTACACCAATGTAAAGAACTCATTCTAGAGGTTTTAAATACAAAGTTTCATGTTATTATATAAACAATTCATGATTCTACGGACGCTAAACGGACATGGAGGTGGGAGTGATTGTATTGTGTTTTTTTTTTGTTTTTTTTTTATTGAGGCTGTATTTATACTGTCCATAGCATATAAGCCTGGGTATTCAGGCTTGTTTTCAATGCTGGCCAGCTGTAGTGTTGGTGTTGTCTTATCACACAGTAGCTGCTGATAAGGTATTTGATTGCCTGTATTTCAGTAGCAGATAGATAGTTGGTTGGTCTGGTTAGTACTATAGTAGTCTATGTTAATTTTTTTGGATTTTCTTGGCATATATGTGCTTTATTTTTTCTACTCTTATTTCTAGACTAGCCTACTCCTATTTACATATCATAGGCTTGTACGCAGCTGTGAGGTGTGTTATCTGGGTGCTTTTGGTATGGTTACCTTCCATTGGGCGTCTCGCTGGTGGGCCGTGACATGTATCACCTGCCCCTTTGCGGTGCAGCTTAGTTGGGGGTTCCTAGCCTTATTTTGCACAGATATTTTTTGTATGTTTTTAGGTCAGGAATTTGTCGTTCCTTTACTGTTTGGGCATTCCACACCTTGGCAGCCATTTCTAGCGTGCTTCTCTCGTGAGCTTTTATTTGGCTTCTGGTCTGCTTTAGTAGTGGCGCATTATTTGCTCTAGTTGCCCTTTGTGGTTTTGTTAGGAGTTTATTGTCTTGACTATAGCTGTATGCTAATGTTTTCAGATGAATTATTCTCCTATTTTCTAGCAATTTTACTTTGGTTCTTTTGTGTATGTCATAGGTGGGGTGCAGCTTGTCTACTCTGAGGCAGATTTTCAGGGCTCTGTTCTGTAGTGTTTGCAGTTTTTTTAGAAGTTCTTTCTTTGCACCCATGTAGTTTACATCTCCATAGTCAAAATAGGGTAGCACCATGCCCTTGAAGATTTTTATTGACATTTCTTGTGTCATGTAGTCTCTTAGCTTTGCAAATAGCCACAGTTTGTGGTTTACCTTTTGGACAATTTTGTTTATACATAGGTTGTAGTTTAGTTGGCTGTCCAACTCAAGGCCTAGGTATTTGTAATGGTCTACATTTTCTAGTGTTTGGCTTCCTAGCTTACAGTGTAGTTTTCTTTCTGGCATTTGTTTATGCGAGAAGAGAACTGTTTTTGACTTGCTTGTGTTGATGGTTATTTTGTTGGACTCACACCACTCATCCAGTTTTAGTAGGAGCTTGTTTAGTTTAGTTATTACCTCCTCTTCTGTGGTGCCGTTTGCATATATGACTGTGTCATCTGCATATAGTTGGAGGCATTCGGTTTGTAACCATTTTTCAAGATCGTTTATGTAGATTATAAAGAGCAGTGGCCCTAGCACTGACCCTTGGGGTACACCACATGTGACAGGTTGGTTGTCTGATAGTGTATTGTTTATTTTTGTTCTCTGTTGCCTGTCTTTCAGGTAGCATTTTATCCAGTCCATAGTGTTGGATTTTATGCCCATGGATTCTAGTTTTTCCAATAGTATGTTATGGTCTACTGTATCGAATGCTTTGCTGAAGTCAATGAAGGCTGCTCCAACTAATTGTTTTTGGTTCATTGACGCCAATATGTCATTTGTTAGGTTAGCTATTGTTTTAGATGTGGAGTGCAGTTTCCTGAAACCTCCTTGTCTTTCGTTTAGTATATTGTTTTTTTCCAGGTGTTCATTTATGTGTCTATGTAGCACTTTTTCAATGAGCTTGCCTGGGGTTTGAAGAATCGATATTGGCCTGTAGTTTCCCATGTTTTGTTTGTCTCCACTTTTGTGGATAGGGGTAATGGTTGCCATTTTCCAGGCTGAGATAAAATGCCCCTGTTCAAAGGAGATGTTGAATAGGTCGACTATAGTGGCTGGGATGGCTTGGAGTGCCTCTTTCAGCATTTTGGTTGGTATTTCGTCTATTCCACTTGGTTTATTTGTGTCTATGTCATTTATTAGTTTTTTTACTTCTATTATATCTGTTTTGCAGGTGGGGATTTCATTCTGCACAGTTCCTGATCTATTTTCCCACCTTTTTTTAAATTTTCCTGACAGCGTTTGTCCTATTGTGGCAAAGTGCGTGTTCAGTTTGTTTGCTGCATCTTTGTCTGAGAGTATTGTCCCTTCGTTATCTTGGAAGGTTGTGTGCTCTTCTTTGTTATTTTTGGGGAATAATAGGTCTACATTCTTCCAGAATCTGTTTGTATTGCTTCCCCAGTCTCTGTCCTGCTTTATTATGTATTTCTTTTTTGCTGTTCTCACAGCTTTGAGAGAGTGGTTTCTGGCAATATGGTAGGCCAGTTTGTCTTCTATAGTTTCTGTGAGCTTTGCTTTATTACCCAGTTTACTTTTGGCTATGATGAGCGTTAGCAGGTCATTGTCTACCCAGGGGTCCTGGTTTTTTTGTATTTTTATTTTCTTAATGGGGCACATCTCGTCAGCTGATTTTCTTATTTCTGCGATGATGTTGCCCCAATAGATATTAACATCATCTCTGTTTTGTGTGATGTTGTTTATGTTTTGGTGCAGATGATTTTTTAATGCATCTTCTGAGTAGTTTTTTAGGGACCTGCCCATCTTATACTCATAGTATGGAAACCTACATTTTCCTGTGATCCAATTTTGTTATATAGTTTTGATAAGGATCATAAGCTGGGGTGATTTGCTATACGACGAAGAACCTTGGTGTGAAGTTTGATCAGGATCTGATCATTAATAAAGAAACTACAAAGAAATGCTGTTATAATTAGTCTATTTAACAGCCCTAAATAAGGCACTTCTCTAATGCATTAGCTAATACTAGGTATGTGCATGTCGCGCGCTACGCGATGGCCGTTTTCTGCCAAATATCTGTTCCTGGAAAAATCGTTCTGATAACAAAATTAACAGAGGGGTCCCTCAAAATGCTTTCTTTTCAGTGCCTCTTAGGGGGTATCCCCATGAATTTCAGCCTATTATGTAGATAAAATGTCCATCTACAACCTCATGTTTACAATTTACAAATCCGTTCACATTTTCTGTGTCTGTGCAGATTCAGAAGATTTGACTTGATTTCAACACTCAAACTCCACCTTCTATATATCTTGGGTCGCTTTGAAAGGTAGATGGACATTTAAATCTGTTATTAATTGACCATTGTGTGAAGTTTCATGATGCTGTAAGGTCGAAAAGGTACTTTGCTAGGTCCTCAAATTTTCAGTGTTATAAGATCAATCATATCAATGACAACCCAAAATCCACAAATGTCACTAATGTGTGCATTTACTTTTATTCTAATGGGTGGAATCGACAGAGGAGATAGGCATCTATTTACACTGAAAATTTCATTCAGATATCTCAATTATTTAGGAAGTTAGAACAAAAAATTACTAAATTATTAAATATATAGGTTTTGTGTCACACACTTGTAATGCTAAAATATTTTTTTAAAAGGAAGAATCTACCAATACAAAGGTAAGGATGTAAGTAGTTACAATGGACCCATGGATATACTCATTAAGCAAGTTAGAACAAAAATTGACTAAATATCTAGATTTTGGATCACACACTTGTAATGCTAAAGCATTAAAATAATGGCAGGAAATTACCCCTCATTACCGAAATTGAAATAGCTCTAGCACGCTTAATAATCAACCGATTGACACAATTGTTGGATTTTCTTGTATGGTTTTCAAAGCTCTTTCCAACAATGCCATTCGTTTTCAGATAGGTTTGGTTTGAAAATGTTGTCCACATTGCTACTAATAGGTATGTGCGCAAACCCCGACTAGCGGCAGATATTTTCTTACAACAAAACTGATCCAGCCAATCGCACCTTTTTTTTGGAGGGGTCTAGAAAAACGCCTCTATGATTGGTTTGCATTGGTCAATCTTGATTATTCATGTCTATTAATATGGGAATCCCTTTACAGCTTAATTTAACAATATTTCAATTTGGTGAAGTTTTGCTATTCCAATAATAACTTTAAAAATTTCACTCAATTTCAACCTGCAAATTCACCCTTTATATCAATCTGGAATTTAAAAAAAGTTAATTGGAATGTGTAGCCATTATTAATCTTATATACTGTTGAGTTTGGGGAAATTGTGATGAGGCACTCAGAATTGGCGCGAGGCGGAATGCAACAGGTATGACTTGTGTTTATCTGCCTCAATTTCACCCTGCAAATTCACCATTTTATATCAATCTACAATACTGTTGAGTTTGGGGAAATTGTGACGAGTAGATCAGAATTGGCACGATCAGGAATGCAACTGATATGACTTGTGTTAATCACTTTTTCCGAGACTCGTCTCTGCCTCGCGCGACTCGGCCCATTGACAATGCATTGAGATTGCCGGTATGCATAGTGCAAAACATCAGTTTTATTCAAAATTAATAGAAATGCAGAACCCTTATTGAATTATCTCAATAGAACATGTCTTAATCTAGCTTCAGTCCAAATTTCATCTAGATATCTCAATTATTAAAGAAATTCCATGCACTTTCCCATAAAATCACCAATTTCGGTCACAGAAATCTAGTGTTTATACCTTAATTTAATGTAAGAAAATAATTACCAATTTCAGAGTTGGAAAATGCCATAACTTCCTTAATACTCCACCTATTCCCACAATCTTTGTGTCATGTTAAAGGGCGTTTCAAGCTCTTTCCAGTGGTGCCTTTTGTTTTATTATTGACGTACTACTACGTACTACTAATACAAAAAATCTTAAATTCAACAAACTTCAAATGCACATATCTCATTCAATTTTTGGAATATCTTAGAAATTCAAAAAGCATATTGCTTGTGATTCATTGGAGCTTCTAATGGAATTATAATTTGGATGTTTGGAAATTTTAGTGGGGTACCTATCGAGTAGACTGTCACTGAGTCTGAGTCAGTGAGTGCTGAGTGTGCCAGTGAGGGAGTCTGAGACTGAGACTACTCTGACTAGTGAGAGTCTGAGTTAGTGAGTACAGTCTGTGAATAATCGATTTGTGGATACCATTCAATAACACGCAATCAACACTTACTTTCATCTCAAGGATGTGCTTTGATAATTTTGCTTTCGACATTTTGATGACAATAAAACGATACCACTCGACACGAGATAATAAGTTACAAGTTTTGTAGCCCTGCAAAACAGCGAAAACACATGTAGTCAAAACGAAATTACACAACACCCGCTAAATATTATTAGTTGGTTAAAACGGTGCGACCAGATGGCTCCTAGTGTACATCTCTAGAACTAAAACGAAAGCTGTGTGGAAATTCAGTCCCCAGGTGGCAGCACCATCAATTAGGTAGGCAGCCGCGAAAATAGATTTAGGCCTACAAGTAGGTATCCCAAGTCATTTTTGCAACTCAATAGAAAGTACAATATTTTGATATAGTTCCATAGCTCTTACCAGGAGAAGTAAAAACACACCAAGTTCATTAAAATCGGATGATTAGTTAAAAAGTAGGCTTTTTAATATGGACAAAAATGATGCAAAAATCAGCTATTTTGGCATTTTGCATGAAACCAACATTTCAGACATCAACAATTCAAAATATAATGGCCACATGAACTTGTCTTTCAGGAATATATGTTATCTATATGCATATATCAAGTCTATTTTTCCCCAGAGTAATGACATAATTATTTTTCGAGATATTGGCCATTCAAAATGGCAAAAAACACAAATTGACACTTGTCAATATGAGAAATTAAGAGGTATGAGTTACATAAATGCTTGTATTCAAAGAAATACACAACCAATATCCTTGAAACTTCACCCAACTATACACAATATCATGTAGTAAAGATGAGTTACCACAAAAAAACAAACATTATTATAGTTTCAGAATACTCATGATAATTGTTGAGGAAATTGACATAAATTTCAATTTTGCATATCAATTAAGGGGTAGTAGGATTTACACTTTCGGCTGTAGTTTGAAAAGTATACATCCAATCTTCCCAAAATTGCAACCAACTCTTTCTGATAACATGCTTTACAACTTAGTAACTTCAAATATAATATAAATGACACTTATTTTTTTAGTAATTCAATGTGCCAATTAATTAAATACAAAACTGTAGCTGCAATATACATAAAACAAAAAACTCATTAATGTCATTCAATGATCAACTGAAAATTGCATTAAGTTTAACCAAATACATTTGAACTTGATACTTGTACAAAGGTCATATCTCAAGTTTCTAGATGTAAATGTACTAGCACTATTGTTAAGGAAAATATATTAACCCTCTTCAATTAAAATAATTATTTGTCAAAGTTTGAAAGGTAGATCTCATGATACTGGCTATACAATGCATCAATGTAATCTATTTCTGGCACAGTCCATGCTTTTCCTCTAGAGGAAACCATAGGACACAAATCTAAATCATTTACAAAGACAAAGTTAGCCTGAACATCAGCTATGTCATCGACTTTAGGCCATTTAAAAGTATCCTCAAGACCACGAAACTGTATGGTGGCAAAATTAGGCGACAAAATCTCTACAACAATTCCCACAAACCAGTGGCTTCCATATGCCACCCCAACCCATATAGCTTGCTGATCAAATCTAAAATTGGCTACATTTGCCAACTCAGTTATAATTATATCACACACCGGTATATTATTATCTGCCTGTACATTTTCAGCTACATTAACCTTCATATCCATATCATGTTGTTTCTGTCTTTTACAAGTTTTAGTTTTACTTGGTTGGGCTTGTGTTTTCCTCTTTCACTTCTGCTAGTCTTCAATTGCACTTGCACTAGTTACAGTTTCTTTTGTAGTGCCACCAGTTTCTTTTGCATCATTAAGTTCAACTGTATTAGTATTAGAAGTTGCATCATCATTAGTAACATTTGTTAATCTGTCTGTGTTATCAATGTTGTCAATATCTTTGGTAGGTGTGGCTACAACTATGACAGATTTTAAGTAATTTATTATTAAGACATCCACTTTTCCCCCCCCAAATACCAAAGATTTGTTTTTGATTCCTAAAACAACTTCAAATACCGGATTTCATTCTTTACAATATCTAATTTCTTTGTACTTGTACTAGTACATCGACCAACAACCACATTAACAATCACTTGGAAGTCTGCATGGACCTCCATGTTTATGTACAGCTTCAATCAGTGTGTTCATACTCATAGTATGAATGCTTTCCTTTTTCCTGTTTTCCCTGTTATTTTGATTTAACCTAGCCTTAGTCTGTTTGACAACTTCTTTTTCAGCCTGCCTGTGGTTTTCACGGAGCCCGTCACATAGGGAAAGGAAGGATGTAATTACATAGGTTATAACGGATATTCAAAAGGATTGGGATTTACTTTTAACTGATGCTAGGGTTTGAACTACTTTGCAAGTTTCTAAGTATTTCTTCGCCTACATCACTCTTAAAGGGACCAGATATAGGTCGCTGAGACACTACCCATACTCCGACAAATGCTCTCCAAGCATATGTTTGCCAGTTTTCAGTTTTGCAACTACATATGTGGGGGGGGGGGGGGGGGGGGGGGGGGGGATTGCTGAATTGGTTGCTTCTGTTGTGTTTTATTTAGTCCAGCAGCACTGACACTTTTAGACAACCATATTGAGAAAAGAATGTTAGAAATTGCAATCTAAAATGATAAATATAAAGTTCAAATGTTTATTTATCATAGCCAGCTACTTTTTCTGAGAATAATTGATTAAATCATGTAGATTAATAGACTTTAAAAGTTGAATTGAGAGCTTTCTGTGGCTGCCATCTTGGTGGTTGCCATGGCTTCCCGTGTGTGGGGAACCCCTCCCAGTCATGTATTGAGGGAATCCCACCTATGATGTCATTCATACATCACAGACCTCAACTCTCCTCCCACATGTTCAGTGGCATGAACTGAACAAACTAAGCAAAGGTATGTTCGGAGAGCTTTTGATACTGGATTTGTTTGTATCTGGGTGAGGTATAACCGGCGACTTTAATAGCTGAATAGTCGTTAGAGATGAATGGCACTAATACTAATTTCAAGCTACACAAACCATGACTTAAGCCATATTCACACGGGTAAAATGTGAGGCGAATCAGACAAATCGAATCAGGTTGAGTCGAATTAGCCGCCCATTCATACGGGCAGCGTTTGAAGGCGGAAGTGGATATCTGCGCATGAGCAAGTCCAGCCTGACCAGCGCCATTTTGGGTTCATCGACGTCGGCACGAGAGAGTGTGGGTTCGACCAAGATATGTATTGACTGAATCGTATTGGTTTGGAACGGTCAAAACTTCTGCTGGGCAGTAAAACCCTAAAAATAAATTATGAAAAAAATACATGTGCACCTCTAGCAGGTTCATAAAGCAAATTTACCGGAAAGTCAACAAACTCAGGTCTCGACTGTCACGTCCTTAATCCACCTCACGTAAGTCGGTTGCGTCCACACGGGCAAAATAAATCGCCTCACAGAAATCGCCTCACGTAAACTACCTCGAGAGGTGGTTTACAGGATCCGCATCACATGAATCGAATCAGCCCTAATCCGCATCAGACACCCGTTCACACGAGAAATGTGAGGCGAACTAGGCAAGTCGCTTTCTACGAATCGATTTACATTGCCCATGTGAACACGGCTTACGTCACAGTTGATTATGCTAATTGTGAATAAGTTGGTTGTTGGGAGTTTTACATCCTGCCACCATCTAAGGTCATGTCAGGAAGGGAATTGTGAATAAGTAAAACTGCGTTGGTCATGTTACTTCTTTTGTTAACACAAAGAAACAACAAGTCTGTAGATATCTTTTAATGTATTGAGTTTATTTATGTCGAATGAGCGCACACATTCCAACAAGACATGATGTACAAAGTCCATACTTACAAAGATGCTCGATAGCTCTTTAGAGAACGTCGCCAGTCGAGGGGTTAAGGAGGGCGACTGGCGACACAACACAGGATGAAGCAACTACGACGGAGTGCTGAACACATGCATGTACGTCGGGTATCGAGGATGGTCAATTCCATTCTGGTGAGGGAACCTTTGCATTGCTTCAGACACACGCACTGTGACAAGAGTGTTACACTGAGCTATAGGGACAACCAAGAGAGGGTGGCAAGGAGCACAATCAATCTCTCCAGTGCTGGTCACCACCGTCTGCATTCTGTAAACCCTTAACTATAAAATCTATGTACAGAGGGGGGTGCTAGTAGGAGCAGACCAACAGCAACCCCCCACCCCCCAAAATAATTAATTTCATTTGACAGCACAACTACATGTGTAATAATAATTAAAGTATCCAATTGTACCTGCTGGCACAGAGGCCAACGCTAAACAACTTTGAGTTCATTTGTAACATTGGTTTATTTTAATTTATTATTATTAATTCTTATAATACCAAATTAGCGTTTTGTCTTGTATCAGGATTCATCCCTGAATACCTCATCCTAATTGAGAATTCCTTTTGCAAAAAGAAAGGGAAAAAAACCCACACAGACAAAAATAACTTATTACTAAATAAATTGGAAAATAGATATCCTGCAATTTGCTTTCCAACTAATCTGCTTCGTGGTATATGAAACAACAGTACAAACTAATCACATGTATAAATTAAATTACACTGTCTTAAACACTTGCAAGTCATCAATGGTCTGTACAATGTCTACATACATTATTTTGGTTGTTTCTTTTTAATGGAAAATACCTTTTGGAAAGGTCCATCCATATTCACCTCAAATATGCCCAAATAAAAGAAAATAACCCCGTCCTTTTTTAGAAAAAGAGAGAAAAAAAAGGAGAACCAGCCCAATAACTATTATACAACCACTTATACACGAGACCCTTGTATAGATAACTATATACGAGGGTTGGACTAGACCAGATCATCACCATGTGATTCTTGATTACAACATGGGTGGAGCAATGCAGTGCTTGTATTCAGGTAAGCTCAGAAACACAGTTGACACAACTTTGATACATTTAAAAAAAAAAAAGATTTAATTTGAGCGCTGCCTAGAGATGGACGCATAACTTAAAGCTGCACAGTCCGATGGAAGCATCCAATTTTCTAAACCAAAATACTTGGCTTAGATTTGATCCTACATAGACAAATCAGATACTGGTTACCCTTGTGAAACATTTGCTGTTACACAGAAGGGAAAATTGAAGTCAATATAACAGAATATATCACTGCTGAAGACTAAGGTGTCCAGCATTTTGGTGTGTACACCGAAAGTAATGTTACATCCCCCCCCCCCCATTTCAAATATCTCCAAAGTTAGCCATTTATAATAAAAGTAATTTTAAAGTAAAGTAAGGTAGATCATAACGATTAAGCTAATATATTTATGACACAAAACAAAAAGGCAGAAATTCAAAACCATCGGACTATCCAACTTTAACAGATTACAATTTAAAGCTAAATCAAGTTGTTTAAATCAGTTTTTCAATTAAACAAGCATCCAATGTGTCTGTCTACTATGCTACACTACGCTCTACGACTATACATAGCCGAATTTCATCATATACAGTATAAACTCATTATTGTAGGCTCCACACATGTGTACACGAATACCTTATTATGCTTATTTCTTTGTGGGTGCTTTTTTTTCAATAATTCTTTTTTTAATATAATTCCCCCCCCCCCCGCCCCCCAGTCTTTCTCTCAACACTTCATTGGCATTGTGAAACATAATTATGCTGGAAAAAAATGAGGTGACATTCCACGTCTTCCACTTCTAGCTCATGTACGCTAACTGAATAATCCACACTAACCAACGCACGGTGGATCGCGTCCATTCAGACGAGCCACCAGAGCGGAAATAATGGCACACAAATAACACAATGGAAATTGAAGCACCGTTCGACATATAACGTATCTTTACTTACAGTGAAACCCCGATTTTACGTAAATTCGGATATATAACGATGTGCCATTGGACCCCCAGAATTCTTTAATGTAAAGGTAATTCAGTAAACTGAACCCTGATTTAGCGCGACTCCGCTTTGTCTTTTTACGATGATATTTTATGGACCCTAATGATCGTATTATAACAGGGTTTCACTGTACTTTCAAATACCAAGACACAATTACAAAACATCTCTCCTCAATAATCATCATAGTCCAAAATAATCATATTAGTTTTCTTGTCGCCAAGCTCAAACAAATTGCTGGTAGATTAACAATGCTAGCATGCATTTGTCAAAATAATTTAATTTACTCAGCACATATAGCCATTATAATAATAATTATAATGTATTATAATAAGCTCACAATCAGAAAACAAGTACATTACCGCTACAATAAATTGTCAATAATTTATCCAATCGCTTGTGTTCAGAGATAAAGTGCTCTATTCACAAATAACCACTACCCCTCCCCCCCCCCACACACACCTCCCTCAAACAATGGATCACTTTTCCAATTGTGTAAAATAACTCTACATATCGCTTGAGTATATAGCAACAGTGCTTGGGCACAGCCCACAGTCCATCGTGCAGATTGCAAGGGCATTATACTATTACAGTGGCCACATTCAACGGAACTTAAACAACAAAATGAAAATAATAAATCAGAATGAACCCAATGCACACACAGGGGTTGTCAACAAAGCAGATTTCTTTGGTTCTTCCAGAAGGACTTGGACAGAAGCAGTGCTTCTGTGGTGAGTGGCATTGCCTGGGTGGGTGGGTGGGGGGTTGCTGCTCTATATTTGTGTAGATGGTGGGTGGTGGAGGTTCTGCTCTATATTTGTCTAGCTGGCGGTGGGTGGGTGAAGTGCTGCTGTTTGTCTAGGGTGGGTGAGGGTTGCTGCTCTATATTGTCTACTTGGCGGGTGGGTGGGTGAGGGTTGCTGCTGTTTGTCTATGGGTGGGTGAGGGTTGCTGCTCTATATTTGTCTAGCTGGGCGGTGGTGGGTGAGGGTTGCTGCTGTTTGTCTAGGTGGGTGGGTGAGGGTGCTGCTCTATATTTGTCTAGCTGGGGCGGTGGGTGGGTGAGGGTTGCTGCTGTTTGTCTAGTGGGTGGGTGAGGGTTGCTGCTCTATAGTTGTCTAGCTGGGCGGGTGGGGTGGGTGAGGGTTGCTGCTGTTTGTCTAGGTGGGTGGTGAGGTTGCTACTGTTTGTCTAGGTGGGTGGGTGAGGGTTGCTGCTGTTTGTCTAGGTGGGTGGGTGAGGGTTGCGCTCTATAGTTGTCTAGGTGGGTGGTGAGGGTTGCTGCTGTTGTCTGGTGGGTGGTGAGGTTGCTGCTCTATAGTTGTCTAGGTGGGTGGGTGAGGGTTGCTGCTGTTTGTCTAGGTGGGGGGTGAGGGGTTGCTGCTCTATAGTTGTCTAGCTGGGTGGGTGAGGGTTGCTGCTGTTTGTCTAGGTGGGTGGGTGAGGGTTGCTGCTCTATATTTGTCTAGGTGGGTGGGTGGGTGAGGGTTGCTGCTGTTTGTCTAGGTGGGTGGGTGAGGGTTGCTGCTCTATAGTTGTCTAGCTGGGTGGGTGAGGGTTGCTGCTGTTTGTCTAAGTGGGTGGGTGAGGGTTGCTGCTCTATATTTGTCTAGGTGGGTGGGTGGGTGAGGGTTGCTGCCGTTTGTCTAGGTGGGTGGGTGAGGGTTGCTGCTCTATAGTTGTCTAGCTGGGTGGGTGAGGGTTGCTGCTGTTTGTCTAGGTGGGTGGGTGAGGGTTGCTGCTCTATATTTGTCTAGGTGGGTGGGTGAGGGTTGCTGCTCTATATTTGTCTAGGTGCGTGGGTGGGTGAGGGTTGCTGATCTATATTTACCTAGCTGGATGCAAGCCGAGATATTACACGCATCACCACGACAACTGAATAGCGTGGCATTCACATTAGTGCTGTCCACTGCACCTGGAATACTGCCCCTTAACCCTTTGGGGCCGGCAACACCCGGGTGTGCCCGCCCGCGCCTGTAGGCGCCCATGGGTTTTGCATGCTTACAGTCCGGGGGTGCATTCAGGCGCCCACTATTTCTGATATGATCTACAAATTTTCAGGAAAACATTTCTGGAAATGTAATTCAACGACAGGTGATCCCAGGCTGGAAGCCTGTTGAACTTGCGGGTGTATTTGGGGCGCTCCCAGCCCCGGAGGGTTAAAGGCTGATTTAGGGACTTTCTAATGAATGGATATAGTTATTAATATTATTGAAAAAGACCATGTGGACTAGCAGATAGTGTTCAGCTGATGCCTGCCGGGTAGTTACGCAGGGAGACACAAGGGGTGACTAGACTACACTGGCAACACTTAACTGACAGTTTGGAACGTTGTAATCCCACAGTGTGTCAGGGGTGCATACGAGTGCCCGACACACACACACACGTGAGGTCTGTATTACAGACTCTCCCGCTCTCTTGTCTATGATTATAATTTATATTCAATCATAATATCAAGGAGTTCTCAACGGCAGTACATCAGCTTCTATAGCGCTTATGTCATTATATCTCCAAGCAATCAATCAATCATGTACCAATGCTATCCACGTACTAGGGACATGATGGCAACACACACACACACACACACACACACACCGTCCCCCTTCCCTCTATAATAGTTCCATAATCATCATAATATTAATAATAATAATAATCGTAACAATCTACCTTCATTTCCAGTATTACAGCCTCTCACATACATATCCATCTATCGTGTTTTGTTAATATCTTAAATATGTTTTTGTTCATATTCCCCTCCAATGAATTTGATTTTGAGTTGAGACAGACAAAGCCTAGATCTGCTTAATAAAAAAACCCACAATGATACCAATAATAATACCAATAATACCCAAGTCCACAATGCACGGCGCGATGGCAGGGAACAGCATAGTGGTAGACATGCGCACTCGACGCCGCTGCTTCTGCTGCTGCTGCTGTTCTGCTGCTAGGGAATGTCTCGGACCAGGCCAAATAAACAAGTGAATAAATGAGAGCTTGATGAGACATGCTGGGCGATATTGAAATGAGACATTGATGACTTACAGGGCTTGACTGCGGCTGCGCTAGTTCCCGACGACTAATGATGCAGAACCCTAACTCGGCTCTCCGCTAACATAGCCTACCGCCTGTGTTTTCACAACTGAGTAAATCGCCCCAGTTCTGGCTACAAAAATAGGTTTCACCTTCTCAGTTTTCAAAGAAGACCCCCCCCCCCCTCATCCACCCCCCACACTCACACAGGTCCACCCATTGTGGTTATATGCTTTTTCGTTATAGCAACTTGACAAATGTACAAACACTACGAGGTGAGGAGTGGAGCCAACACAAACCTCTCAGTCCTCTTCTAACACAGGGTGGGTGGGCTCTTCTTACAAGTAGTACTAGTAGCTTCTCGCCCCCTCCTTTGGATATTCAGGACACATAAGTGGGTGTTATATATCTCACAAGTACTTGGGCAAGTCCTACACAGCTACACAGTGTGGCTATATATATATATATATATATATATAATTATACACACATATATATATAATTATATATATATATATATATAATTATACACACATATATATATACGCACATATGTATACATATCTCTATATATGGATGTAATATATATGCATATATATGTATGTATTTACATAGACATCATATATATATATATGTGTATATATGAATATATATGAATATATACATGTAGGACATGTATAAATATATATTATATACATTTAAACATGAGCGCCCTGGTGTGTCCCGGATCATGAGCCAATGTCAGATACATACATATACACCTGTGCGGGAAAAAACCATAACAATTAAAGTGCTCAACCAATCATCAAGCAGCATTAGGGATTGCCGCTACTGAAAGTCGGAGAGGTGTCATGGCCGCCGTCACGTGATGTGTGCGGCGCTCTGATTGGTCGGCGAGGGGAGTGGAGAGTGACCCGGGATGCTGGAGGTCAGAATGAAGTCGTCCCAGAGGGAATGAGAAGTAGTCTTTGGAATGTCCAGCTGTACAGTCGGTGCAAAGCAGACTGCAAAATATTCACTAAGTTATCAAGGAGATAATTCCCTTTTGCGTTTTACTTCTTCCAGTTTGTTTGTTAGTCGTCCAGGGATGAAAGTGGTCTGTAGCGAAAACCGTGGAATTCAGGCCGACCGACACTTTGGCGCCACCTAGCTGGTTCTGGCAAAACCAACAGTAAATTTCCGCAAAAACTGAGATATCCCTCCCTATAGGATTAGCACTGTCAGGGAATCACGGAAAAAATGCTGGAAGTCAGGTTTCAACCGTCCTTATTGCGCTTGAATTATCGCCCACATCAAACTCTTTGGGTTTTATGTTCTCGCAACAAGAAAGGTCATATAAGAATGGGATTTGAACTAACCAATTGTTGTCATATATATTGGCATTTTGTGAACATTAATCGGGAAATATAAAAAAAAATTGGAAATCCACGAAATCGCGAAGATCTTTCATCCCTGTTCATTCATGAGTGTGGTTGGGTTTTCTTTGGATTGCGATTGTTGATCATGATCAAGATCAACATAATTGAGACAGGTTTGATTTTCGTTAAATTCGACTTGGCGAGAGTGGGACCATGAGTGACTATAACAAAGTGGTGGCTGCAGCTTTGAGAGACATCGCATTGTCTACAGGTAGTGCGAACCTGTATCCGTGTCCGTGTGTGGTCCGAAGGTGGAACCTGGGTGACAGTGTTCCCGCTGTGTCCTCTCACACTTAGCGTCAGCTGAAATCTGTTCTTGTGCACATTGCAACCATACAACTCACACACTCGTCACTGCATATGAAGGCATGCTCACACACGACAGCTGCCTATAGCAGTTTCACGAGCACCGACCATGTCCTTCTGTCAGCTGCCAATTGCAGTTTCACGAGCACCAACAATGGTACGTGCCTCTGCCAGCCACCAACGAGCACCAATCATTGTGCGGCTAGTGCCCCTGTCAGCTGCCAATAGCAGTTTCACAAGCACCAACCATGGTACGTGCCTCAGTCATCTGCCAATAGCAGTTTCACGGGCACCAACCACGG
This sequence comes from Branchipolynoe longqiensis, assembly GCA_030323885.1. Taxonomy (NCBI): domain Eukaryota; kingdom Metazoa; phylum Annelida; class Polychaeta; order Phyllodocida; family Polynoidae; genus Branchipolynoe; species Branchipolynoe longqiensis. The sequence goes on along the minus strand of CM059194.1, from coordinate 20,352,565 downwards.
TACAGCTAGTGCAACCCTCCCCCCCAACCTCATTCCCCCTCCCACCGCCGTCGAGCGGGAGTGATGCTCTCACAGTCTGCTTTCACCGCGGCCTGCTTCACCGCCACACCACTCACCGCCTCCACCTTTCTCTTGATGACAAACTTAATCCAAACAAAAACACAAAAACAAAAATCATAAACAACTCCTTTCCCCATCCAACGCACCCTCCTCTACGCCGCTTCGAGAGGGGGTGTGGGGGGGGGGGGGACCGCAGCGATAATTTAGTCACATGCGCAGTGGCCATCAAAATCACAATGCAAACTTCTTCCACTCCTTGGTTGCTAATAACAACAACAACATCGTCCTCACTGCTTCCTGTAATCTCCCAGCGTCGCCAGCATACACTCAAGCCTCCACACCATCCAGTACTAAGTATCTCCTTATTGCACAGCTCCTCAAAAGGGGGGTTGTAGTTGCTGTTATATATGATGATGATGTAGTAGTAGTAGTAGTAGTCACACTTGTAGCATAGCTTCTATTATACAACAAGCTGAAGTCCGCCTGCCCATCTCACTCGTCCTCGCTCTCACCCCCGCCGTACATATCGGCCAGTTTGGAGAAGCGCGGACCCCAGCCATTCAGGTGGTCCCAGTCCTGTTCGTTTTGCAGTGAATTGGTGGAGGCGAGCGAGCTGAGCGACCCGGCCGTGCTGCCTGCACCCTCATACCCGTACTCCCGCACGCTGTCGTGTGGGGGCGCTGTCGGGTCGGCGTCCGCGTCCTCCAGACGCCGGTTAATGAAGTTACCCACGTCGGGCTGCTCCCCAGGGGCAGCTGTGAGGGGGGGGAAGAGGGAACAGTGGTATAGTGGAGGAGTGGGGGGGAGTGGAGGGGAGGGAGAGGTGGAGGGGAGGAGGAGCAATAGCAGGAGGTGGAGGAGGAGGTCGTGGTGGTGGTGGTGGTGGAGGAGAGAGAGGAGGAAGAGGAGAAGTAGGAGGAGCAGTGTGGGGAGTTGGAGGAGTAGGAGGAAGAAATAGAGATGGAGGAGGAAATAGAGGAGATGGAAGAGAAGGCGGTGGAGGAGGTAGAGGTGGAGGAAGAAGAGGAGGAGGTAGAGGAGGTAGAGGCGGAGGAAGAGGAGGAGGTAGAGGAGGTGGAGGGGAAACAACAAAAAGAAAAAGAAGCAATGGCATGGTTAGTGTATGTTCGCATGAGACATAATTTATAATTTTATTCTACATATCTGACTTAGATATTGATACACTTATTAACCATTTGTTGCTACACAGAAGGGAATTCTAAGTCAATTTAATAGAACCTGTTACTACAGAAGCCTATGGTGTCAGAGTTTTGGCATGCTTGCTAAAATTAATTTGACATGTTTGCACTTCAGATATATCAAAGGTTACCATTAAAAATAAAAGTTACTTCAAACTAAAGTAATGTAGATTATAACAACCATTTTAATATATTTATCGCAGAAAAATGACAAACTCAAAATCATCAGACTATGCAACATTAATGGTAGGATCATATTGACAGGGACGTCCATAGGTAGGAATATTTGTTTGGGGTGGTGCAGATAAATTCTTAGAATGGACGAGTGCCAAAGGTGCCAGGCACTAGGGTGGTCTAGAGGTATTCCATCCACCTCTAGGACCTTCCAATCTAGAGGCTCTGAAATGCCATTTCTAGCGATTTCAGTGAGGTTACATACTGAAAACGTCAATATCGCTAAATAGTAAATTGCCACGTGTTTTGTGTTTAAACTTAACATGAGTTTTGATTTTTGGGGGTGGGGGGGGGGGACCTCCCCTCCCCCTGTTAACTACTGCCCTGATTGGTACTTACGTCTGTAATATGGCCGTGGTTGCGCCTGAGGCCGCTCTTCCACAGGTGGTTTCTTGAGCATATTTGGGGGGTTCTCATCTATAGGTTTTTTGAGGCGGCTTATGTCGTAAGCATCCTGATCTTCTTCCCCTGGAACAATGATAACATATGTGTAAAGCCTGGTACACACCTCCCGTATACGATTCACACGCTAAAGCTGACTGCCCGACGAGACCCTTCACAACCCAACCCGTCCCGTTTCCCGACTAAAACTGCCCGATTCATTTTTCGAATCTTATAAAAGCCCCGGACACACCTCCCGTATAAAACCTAAAACTGACTTTTAAGTCGCAATCGCAAGGCTCTGGTGTGATAGGGGGTCACACACCTAAAGACTGAAACCGACTAAAACTCAAACTTAGTCGCGAAACGGGCAGTTTTAGGTTTTATACGGGAGGTGTGTACCGGGCATAAGATTTCATGCATTGTAATGAAAGTAATGACTTTTTTGTAATTAAAATATCTTTGTTAATGTTTGTTAAACATTGTTTTTGTTGTCTATCGCAATAGGTTTATTTGTCATTTTGTTGTGGGTCACAGGGTTCAGGTTCAAAACCTGGCTGAGTCAAACCAATGACTTAATAATTGATAGTTGTCGCTACCTAGACTGGCACTCGGCATTATTAGGATAGGGCAAGGAGCAGTGGAATGAGGAAGACCAATTGTCTGCGATTGAAATTTCTCATGCTTAATCAACTAATGTACCAAAAAACCACATGAGCCCCCCCCCCCCCCCTCCGCCATGACTGGACTATGAGAATATGACTCAGTGGTGGAGTGAAAGAATGGGGATTAACCCCATTCGTCGTTCTTTCCTAGAAGTTAGAAATAAAGTTACAAAAGCTGTTAGTCACAGGAGTTACCAGAGACAACAAAATATATATATAAAGAATTCTATATGAAATTATGCCAAAATGGGGGACATCCGGGGTAGTTCATTTGTTGACACTAGATGGCGCATCGGTACCAGTGGTCCTAAACGGCCATTGACAATGCACTGAGTTCGCCGGTACGCGTAGTGCAATACGTATATTTTATTCAAAATTAATAGAAATACAGAACCCTAACCTTAGAAATTTAATATAATCTATTCGTTGTATGTTTTCTATATGTATACCAAGCGGTTTGTCTCTAGGTCTTGTGGTTTTAGAGATATTTGACTTCTTCTGTATGAAGATTGCTCACGGCCATTGACAATGCACTGAGTTCGGCGGTACGCCCAGTGCAAAACGTTTATTTTATTCAAAATTAATAGAAATACAGAACCCTAACCTTAGAAATTTAATATAGTGTATTCGTTGTATGTTTTCTATATGTATACCAAGCGGTTTGTCTCTTCTTGTGGTTTTAGAGATATTTGACTTCTTCTGTATGAAGATTGCTCACGGCCATTGACAATGCACTGAGTTCGGCGGTACGCCCAGTGCAAAACGTTTATTTTATTCAAAATTAATAGAAATACAGAACCCTAACCTTAGAAATTTAATAAAATGTATTCGTTGTATGTTTTCTATATGTATACCAAGTGGTTTGTGTCTAGGTCATGTGGTTTTAGAGATATTTGACTTCTTCTGTATGAAGATTGCTCATAGCCATTGGGTTTGCAGTGTGACAGTGTGCCGAATAGGCCCACTGGTTCAGTGGCGATGCGAACGGCAGGAATTTGAACTAAAAAGTCGGAGGTCCCCCATTGTGTAAATTAAAATTGGAAGCAGTATTTTTTTGTTCACTCACGTATTATTTTTCTACAAACCCAACGTCCACTTTTCAATCTTTTAATGATACCCATCAGACACGCTGGCCGAATCTGTACAGCACAGGCTTCCCGTGTGGAAGGTTGGGAGTTATAAATCCCAGCCGAGTCAAACGAATGACTTACAAAATGTATACTTGCTGCTACCTAGCCTAGCGCTCGGCATTAATAGGACAGGACTGGTTAGCACAGCATCATGATAATGTGACTGTGGGATTTCGGGTCATGGTGGCCCCCCACAGAATAAGCAGACCACTCGCTTCCTGCGCGGGACGTCAACAATTAAAATATTGACAAAATTTATACTTCTCGCTACCTTGCCTGATGCTGGGTATCACCAGGATAAAGAAAGGAGCAGTGGAATGAGGAAGACTAATTAATTATCCGCAATATCAAAATTACTGCTGCTTAATCAGTGAATGCAAAAGCAAATTTAAAAGAAACTAAAATGATGCTTCTTTTTAAAGCGCGCTGCGACACTGACCCACTCCCTCCTCGTCGTAGTGGATGATGTTCTCGCGGACATCGTCGTCCGGGTCCATGGCGACCACAAGCTGACTTGGTCTTCGCCGGCGGCTATACACGATGAACAATAGCACCAGTACTGCAACAAGAGCACACTGGTCAGCACAACGCAAAGGTACATGGCAGTTATGTGTCTTACTTATGTGTCTTAGTTATGTGTCTTACTTATGTGTCTTAGTTATGTGTCTTACTTATGTGTCTTACTTATGTGTCTTACTTATGTGTCTTACCAGATGGGGTGGCTGAATGAGTTAGAGCATCCATCTCCGGTGTTGGTAGACCGTGGGATTGTGGGTTCGAACTCTGGTCAACCAATGACTTAAAAATTGATAGTTGTCGCTTCCTAGCAAGGCGCTCGGCATTATTAGGAGAGGGTAAGGACTGGTTGGCTCAGTGTCAGGATAATGTGACTGAGTGGGATATCAGGTTATGGTACTGGTGGCCTGTTCTCCCAGTGGGGCAGCACTATACATTTGCCATGAGTGTGCACTGTCACAAGTCGGTACCCGTCTTGATATGACCTTAGATGTTGCTAGGATGTAAAACAATAAACAAATACGTATGTGTCTTATGTCTTACTTATGTGTCTTACTTATATGTCATATGCATGTGTGCATCTTATTTAGGTCTTATTTATGTCTTTCTTATGTCTTAGTACTCTTACTTATGTGTCTTACTGATGTGTCTTACTTATATATTTTACTTATGTGTCTTTCAATTACATATGTGTGCATCGTGCTTATCTGTCTTACTTATACATCTTACTTATGTTAATTGATTGATGATTGTTGGCAGCAAGGGCTATTTTCTGTTGGATTAGTTCTAAGGTGCCACAACGTCCTCTGTCGGATTACTTTGAAGGTATCACCGCGTATCACAGCACCCTCTAAGGTTTCACAGTGCTCTCTGTCAGATTAGTCCTAACATATAACAGCCCCCTGTGTCATATTAGTTCTAAGGTATCACAGCACCCTATGTAGGATTAGTTTAAAGGTATCACAGCACCCTCTGTTGCATTAGTTCTAAGGTATCACAGCGCCCTCCGTCGGATTAGTTCTAAGGTATCACATGACCCTCTGTTGCATTAGTTCTAAGGTATCATAGCGTCCTGCCAGATTAATTCTAAGGTATCACAACGCCCTCTGTTGGATTAGTTCTAAGGTATCACAGCATCCTCTGTCGGATTATATCTTAAGGTATTACACCGTCCTCTGTTGGATTAGTTCAAAGGCATCACAGCGCCGTCTGCTGGAGAACTTGAGATCCCACAGTGCCCTCTAAAAGGTATCACCACTTCGAAAGGTATCGCAGCACCCTATGTCACAACAATTGAGTCACTCCCCCCACCCCACCCCCACATCTGTCACTTTACTCACACAGCACAACCATGACGCAGATGACGATGGCGAAGATGGCGCCGGTACTCATGTAGGCGACGTAGGCCTGCTCCTTTGCGGAGCAGAGTGAGCCCGTCCAGCCAGGGTCGCACGCGCACAGGAAGCCGTCCCGCTGGTCGATGCACTCCCCATGCATGCACGGCCACTCCTGGCACTCGTCCACGTTGACGCACACCTCCTCTGTGTACACGAGCACCTGGCCCTTCGGACATCTGCAACACACACGGTACCCACTCTTTTTCAGGTTTCTTTTTTTAAAGTACTTTTTAATACCATTAAAACTGGGATTTTCTAATGACCAAAATGAAGAAATTCCTCAGCTTTTTCAGTTTTCAATAAGTCCAGGTTCCGAGTACGCTCCACCAGTCCTATTTATTGCCCATCAGATGGGGAAAAATTCCATTGTAATCTTTGGAGGACAGCAAAGGTTGGCCCAAAATTATTGTCTGTCTGCAGTAACCCTGAGAAATTATTTTTAAATGACACCAACTGTCACCTTTTAAAGTGCATATAAAATGTCAGGATATAAATATTTAACCAATTAAAGAGAGAGCTAAATGGAGAGCGTCAGTTAAGTAATGAAAGCAGTCGTTGTCACATTGCGACTGACAGCATGATGATGATGATGATACTATATATACATTATACACACTATAGTTCTAAGGTATCACAGCATACTCTGTCGGATTATATCTTAAGGTATAATTCTATGGACAGTATAAATACAGTCTCAATAAAATATAAAATAAAAAAATATAGTATTTATACTCCTACAAACAGAGGTACCCACCTGCACTCCGCGTAGCGCCAGAGGTTGGTGCAGATGAGTGGCAGCCGGCAGGTGATGGAGATACAGGCCTCAGACAGACATTCATTCGTGATGCTGGACCAGCGCTTTAGCTCAGCCGCCCTGCTCAGGTGGTTGTCCTTCCGGTCCATTGGCAGCCACTCGCCATTGTAGCGAATGTCATTCACACAACCTGGGATGGGCATTGCAGAGACAGGCTAAGTGATTGTGAACTAGTCAAAATCAAAATAGCAACCTTTAAATTAGCACTAAATTACGCCAGAGTCAGTGGCAGAAGAGATTTTTAAAAAGATGGCGCACTATTTGAAACCAAAATAACTTTCTAATTAGAAGGTAAATGAAAAAGGAGTCCATGGAAGAAGTTGTAGAAAGATGGTGGGTTATTTGAAACCAAAATAACTTTTTAATTAGCTCAATGCATGACAAAGGAGTCAAGGAGTCAGTTTGAGAAGGCATTTTAAAAAGACGGCACATTATTTGAAACTGAAATGGCTTTTAAATTAGAATGGTAAATGACAAAGAAGAAATTGTAAAAAGATGGTGGTCTATTTGAAACCAAAATAACTTTTTAATTACGATAATACATGATAACGGAGTTTGTGGGAGAAGTGATTTTAAAAAGATGGACTATTTTAAACCAAACTAATTGACAATAACAAGAATCTGGAGGAAAAGAGATTTTAAAAAAGATCGTGGACTAACACTAACAATAACAACAAGGAAAATAATATATATATACTGTATATATATGTAAACAACATGTGTTTATAGTATTTACATACACAGCATTTATTTTTGTTATTGTTATTATATATATTATTACATATATTATTATTATATATATTATTATTATATATATTATTGTTATTGTTCATATATTTCAACAGTGGAATGTTACATATATTAACAACGACATCAATAAATGCTGTTTAAAACAGGAGTTTAAACACCGAACACTAACTGTCCCTGAAGTCGTAGTCGACAATGGCAGGCGCTTGTGACGACGGGAACTTGACGTCGCCGCCAGCATAGAACTGGCGCTTGGCAACGCGGATCTGCAGGTGGCCGCCATTACTGCCCAATGTCACATTGAAGAAGCGGCCCTCACCACCATCCAATCTCAGAGTAGCTGCCTTGCCGACACGGTCCACGAAGACGGTGTGCCACTGGCCATCGGATACATTGACATGCGCCAGCGAGACAATCTCCTCACCACTGCCGATGTTGTAGCGGAAGCGGACCTTGGTTTCTTTGATCTGGTGAAGGAGTGGCAAGTGTTGTGAAAAGACAGCGTTATTATAATGCTTTCATCGCTCAATGACGTCACACACCGGTGTCAAGGTTTAAATTCTCTGTGGATTTATATTCTATGCAGGGTTTCTGCGCATGCATCAAAATCGAGCGGCATTTCCGCCAGATTGGCATATTCGATTAATCAACTTGGGTGACCCGCACATCCGACAGACTCGGGTTGAATAATCGAATACGATTCTCCACACTCGGGGTGGAAAAATGGTGACTTAATCCAAAACTTGTTCTTTTTTTTTACATACCTGATATAACTACAGCAAAATAGTATTTAAAGTAGTTTTTGATTGCATAGTTTAGTTATATTTTAATTTCATTAATCTGGTTTAATAAAAAAACTAAAACAGAAAAACACACACATAGGACTTGTACTGCTAATGTGACGTCATTGCTCCTAGTCAACCTAAGCCAAGAGGTGGGTTACTGGGATCGGGACTTTTTGCACGCGGCACGTGTTTTTGTCAACTCCACTCACGGTGTTCTTTTTGAATTTCTAGCAACTCGGGTGACCCTAGTCGCCCAGTGACCGCGCATGCGCAGAACCCCAAGCGTAGAATCTGAACCCACAGATAATCTAAACAGCGACACGGGCAAGAATATCCATACACCGCCAATCAGTGAGATGGATTCTTCCCCAGGCGAAGCAGGTTTCATATATTACAGGTTTTCTCAATGACGATAACTGGTATCGAAGCAACACATTGCATAGCAACAGTGTTTGGTGACCATCTTTCATGATTGTCAGGGGCGTAGCCAGACACAAAAAATGGTACTTGTCACTATCTAGCCTAGTTTCCATGTTACTAGGACCAGGCAAGGCGCTATGAAATGAGGAAGACCAATTTTCCGCAATTGAATTTTCCTCTGTGTAATCAATGAATTTAACAAACAAACAAAATATCACAAACAACAGGCGCAGAGATGCTCACCTCGAGAACCATGTACTCGGACTTCTGCATGTTCTGGACCCTGAACAGCAGCCCCATATCCTGGCGGGTGCGGAACATGAGCTGGAGCTGGGTGTGATGCGGGCGTCGCTCGAGCTGCTCGTAGAACTGCTCCTTGAAGTCCCACTCAATGAAACTCCGTTCGCGGAAGTCTTTCACCGGAGTGACTGCAAACAACGGGAAGTTCATTTTATACGCAATGTCAGTGGAATGGCTTTAGGCAACATATAGTCCATCTTATGCGTAACTTCACCAAAGTGGCTGGGAGCCACACACATCATCATGTTCGTCCTATTGGAAATATTCATGACTTTTCATTGCAAGCGTTCATGATACTTCAGTCACGTTTATTCCTTGTGAAGCATAGGTAGCGAAGTAGGGCCCCAGGTCTTTCTTCACTGCAGAACCATCTGGTGAATAGTTTTACGTAACCAGCCATTTATCGAATCCATGTTGATACTCCACATGGTTACTTTAGCAATGATAACCATTCAAAAAGTTAGACTTCACCTCCGCCTATAGAAAGCCATCCACCTCCATGCTGCTGAAGATTTCTCCCTAAGCCCTCAAATCCCAACAACCCGCTCACTCCGCAGTTGCACATCAAGGTTAGAAGAGGAAAAATCACAAATCAAGAACAAAAATTCTCCGTATACAATAACAATTTGTTTTGTTTAAAAGCAAGCAGATGATCCCAAAGGCACCTGGTTCTGAAACCCCATTCTGAGCAATAACTGCTTAAAAAACCACCAATCAATCAATCAATAGCTTAATTCTGCACCCAGTTTTTACACTGCAGCGTAGCGCCACCCGTGTGCAGCGGAGTGAACGAGCGTGGCGCCACCTACCGTATTCACACCGCTGGCCCCGTGAGCCCGGGTTGCAGAGGCAGCGGAACTCGCCCCTGTTGAAGGTGCCCAGACACGTGCCGTTGAAGCCACACTTGGGGCCTTCGGCATCGTTGACACCACACACCATGTCTTCACGTGGACAGCCGTCTTCGGAGTTGGCCTGCTCACCCACCTGGCCGATGTGCAGGTCGTAGATCTGGAGCAGAGCGTAACATCACCGATACTGGTTGTATACCTGGAGCGTGGTTTAATTTGTTACTACATCACCGATACTGGTTGTATACCTGGAGTGTGGTTTAATTCTGTACTACATCACCGATACTGGTCGTATACCTAGAGCATGGTATAATTCTTTACTACACCACCAATACCGGTCGTATGCTTGGAGCGTGGTTTAATTCTTTACTACACCACCGATACCGGTCGCATAGCAGGAGCATGAGTTCATTATTTACTACAGCACGCCCCAAAAAAACACCCAAAACGGCACTAATGTAATTATCTAATCTCTGCTTTTTCATGCAAACCCAAATATCACAAATATTTTTGAATATCAGAAATCACCAAAATCACTGAAAACCCGGGGTATCTTTCATTTCATTTCATTTCACCCCAGCTAACAGTGATAATCATGGTGACAGAGACAGAAAGATAGGTTGGCGTACCTCTCCGTTATGCATGAGGTTCTTGATGCAGCCGTTGAGGCCCTGCGTGAGCAGGTTATCTGGGAAGGCTGTGTCACTGTTGGATCGGCCACCCAGCTGCAGCGGCGTGTTGACGTTGAGGTACTTGTTGGTACCCGGGGTCTGTTTCTCCGCCTCGCATGGCGCGCGGTCCTCCATCGACGTCTGGTCGTTCTCGTTCTCGTGACGTACGGCCGTTGCGCACTCGTCCACCGTCACCACGACCCACTGTAACCGACAACAGCGGGGCATAGTTAACAGCCAGCAATAGTCAGCAACAGGGAGCGGGGATCGTCAACGGGGAGGTCATCAAATGACAAGGTCGTCAACAGGGGGTGGGGTCGTTTAGTCAGAAGTGACACACTCAGTCCGAGAAACGCCGTCTTAAACTGGCAAAACTCCGAAGTGACACACTCAATATGAGAAACACCATCTTAAACTGGTCCAACTCCGAAGTGACGCATTCAGTATGGGAAACACCGTCTTAAATAAAACTGGCCCAACTCAGAAGTGACGCACTCAGTACAAGAAACACTGTCTTAAACTGGACCAACTCAGAAATGACACAGTCAGTACAAGAAACGCCGTCTTAAACTGGACCAACTCAGAAATGACATACTCAGTACAAGAAACGCCATCTTAAACTGGCCCAAATCAGAAGTGACACACTCAGTATGAGAAACCTCTGTCTTAAACTGGCCCAAATCAAAAGTAACGCACTCAATGCGAGGATGAACATCTTAAACTGGCCCAACTCCAAAGTAACGCACTCAGTTTGAGAAACACCATCTTAAATAATACCGGCCCAACTCAGAAATGACACGCACAGTCCAAGAGAGAAAAAAACACCGGCTTACCTTTCCGTCTCGCAGGATGTCAATGCGGTGCCACCGGCCGTCGTTGAGCTTGTGCATCCTCAGCTGGCCGCGACTGTCGCGCCCGTCTATCACCAACTTGGCCTCGCCAGTGCCGTGGTTGATGCGAAGCACCGGGTACCCGCCACGCAGTTCGAGCAGGATGAAGTCCTGGTCTTCGTGCGCCTCCAGGTGGCGCATCGGGCCATTGTAGAGAATGATGCCATCCTGCACGCGCGTCACAAACTCGAGCGAGGTTCGGCTATTCTCGCACTGCGCCAGGGGCTTGTACCATGCCCAGCCACTGCCGCTGAACGAGTGGTGGGTCTGTTGGCACCGGGGGCCATCAAAGCCCGTCAGGCACTCGCACCTGGAGATGGGAAGAAAGGAGATGAGAAGTGGGCGAAAGGGGGGGGGGGGGGGGGGGGGGGGGGGGGACACGCTCTGTGCAGCAGGAGCTGTAAATGTGGGTAAGAGTGGAGCGGCAGGATAAATCATTAATAAATGTGGGTATGAGTGGAGTCGCGGGGTAAATGTGCATAATTGAAGAACCACAGTTTTACTGTTACCCCCCCCCCCCCTCCCCCTCTCCCCACCCCGGCCTGGCGTGGAGGTAACCCCCCCACCCTCCAAAACCCCAACCAAAACAATCCAAAAACCTGCAGTTTTACTGTTAACCCCCTTCCCCCCCCCTCTCTTCACCCCGGCCTGGCGGTGGCGATAAACAAATCAAACAACCCCAAAAAACAATTTCTTTAAACCCGCAGTTTTACTATTAACCCCTTTCCCATTTCCCCACCCCGGCCTGGCGCAGCGATTAAAAAAACTAAAACCCAATTTAAAAAAACCAACGGTTTTACTATTAATCCCGATCCCTACCCCGGCCGCGCGTGGCCGGTTAAACCCCCTCCCGTCCCCCCCCCCCCCCCCCACTCATTCTCCGACACAAAGAAAGAAACCCAAACAAAACAATATTTAAAAAAACCGCAGTTTTACTGTTAAACTCCTCTCCCCCTCTACTCACCCCGGCCAGGTGCAGTAGTAAAAAAAACCCACAGAAAAACCCAACCGAAACAATTTTTGTTACACCTGCAATTTTAATGCTAACCCCCCCCCCCCCCGCTCTCCACCAACCCCCCACCCCCACTCATCATGGTGTGGCGGTAAAAAAAACCAACACACCAACCAAAAAACACAGTTTTAGTACTTTTACTATTAACCCCAATCCCCCACTCCCCGGCGTGGCTTGGCGGCACTCACACGACGTCGTAGACCCGCTGGTGGCACGTGCCGCCGTTGGTGCAGCTGTCCGGGCGGCACTTGGTGTCGGCGCCGAGTGCGCGGAAGGAGCGCGCGGCGCACTCACAGCGCGCCTCGATGTAGGCCGTCACGCCGACCAGCGACGTGCCGTTAGTGTTGACGAGCAGGGGGTCGCTCGTCGTCATCAGCTTGTTGGCGCAGCCCCCCGCCTCGCACCGCTCAGCCAGGCACTCGTCAATGGGCACCATCGTGATCTTGATACCGAGCAGCTGCTCAAACTGGAGGTGGGAAAGAGGATGGTGTGGTGAGGTGGGGTGTTTGTTGTAGGGTGGGTTGGGGGGGGGGGGATAGTCGCAGATATGTATGTGTGTATGTGTGTGTATGTATGTATGTATGTATGTATGTATGTATGTATGCATGTGTGTGTATGTATGTATGTATGTGTGTGTATGTATGCATGTATGTGTGTATGTATGTATGTATGCATGCATGCGTGTGTGTGTGTATGTATGTATGCATGCATGCATGTGTGCGTGCGTGTGTATGTATGTGTGTATGTATGTGTGCATGCGTGCGTGTGTATGTATGTATGTGTGCGCGTATGTATGTATGTATGTATGTATGTATGTATGTATGTATGTATGTATGTATGTATGTGTGTATGTATGTATACACCCACTTCATGTGGAGTTGACAGATAGAGCGTTCTATATTCACAGATATACATAATGTGAAGTTGATAAAGAGAGCCTTCGATATGCACAGATATACATAATGTGGAGTCGATAAAGAGCGCCTTCGATATGTGCAGATATACATAATGTGGAGTTGATAAAGAGCGCCTTCGATATGTGCAGATATACATAATGTGGAGTTGATAATAGAGCCTTTGATATGCACAGATATAATAATGTGGAGTTAATAAATAGAGCGTTATTAGGGGTATACTTGCAGATATCCATAATGTGGAGTTAATAAATAGAGCCTTCGATAATCACAGATATACATAATGTGGAGTTGATAAATAGAGCCTTTGATATGTGTAGATAGAGCCTTCGATATGTGCAGAAATACATAATCTGGAGTTGATAAATAGAGCCTTTGAAATGCGCAGATATAATAATGTGGAGTTAATAAATAGAGCGTTATTAGGGGTATACTCACAGATATACATAATGTGGAGTTAATAAATAGAGCCTTCGATATGTGCGGATATAATAATGTGGAGTTCATAAATAGACCCTTTGATATGCGCAAGTAGACTTGCTCAGATGTACATAATGTGGAGTTATTAAATAGAGCCTTCGATATGCACAGACATACATAATGTTGAATTAATAAATAGAACGTTCTTAGGGGGATGTTACAAGAGTGATATTAATGTATTGCTCAATTTGTATAAAATTGAAATCAAAAAGTGAAATAGCTTTTTCAGAACTCTGACATATATATATGCACAACATGTAAACCTTCACATAAACATGTATTCTGCTATTAATTTTCGATATTTTCTGCTCTTACATCAAAGGCTTTCCCTTTTGGTTTTCATGTCACACTTTAGCGCCCAGTTTTAGAGAAGGACGCATTTTATCTCAGAAAATGGTAGAAACTCAAAACCATCGCATTATGTAACTTTAAAGGGTGGGGGAAAAGAAAAACTGGTGGTGGGTGGGGGGAAAAGAATAAAAGGTAGTGGGTGGGGAAAAGGAATAAAGGGTAGTGGGTGGGGAAAAAGAATGAGGTAGTGAGTGGGGGAAAAGGAATAAAGGGTAGTGGGTGGGGAAAATAATAAAAGGTAGTGAGTGGGGGAAAAGGAATAAAGGGTAGTGTGTGTGAAAAGAATGAGGTAGTGAAGTGCTGGGAAAAGGATAAACAAAGGGTTTAGTGGTTGGGAAAATCATACAAGGTAGTGAGTGGGGGAACAGGAAATCAAGGTTAGTGGGTGGGGGAAAATAATCAAAGGAAGTGAGTGGGGGCAAGGAAGACAGGGGTATTGGGTGGGGGAAAAAAATAAAAGGTTTAGTGAGTTTGGAGAGACAGAATACAGGGTAGTGGGTGACCAGTGATTATAAAGGTAGTGAGTGGGGAGAACAGGAATAAAGGGTGAGGGTGGGGAAAATAATTAAAAGGTAGTGAGTGGGGAAAAGTAAAAAGGGTAGTGGGTGGGGAAAAAGAATGAGTAGTGAGTGGGGGAAAAGGACCTGAAGTGTTTTGGTTGGGGTGAATAGGGAGAAAAACGAAGAAAGGTAGTGAGTGGGGGAAAAGGAATGAATGTTGAATAGTGGGAAAAAAGAATAAAAGTTGTGCGTGGGGGAAAGGAATGAAGGGTTGTGGGTGGGGGGAAAAGAATGAGGTAGTGAGCTCTGGAAAGGACTGAAGGGTTGGGCTTGGGGGGGCGAAACGAATGAAATGTATGGAGGGGACAAACAGGAATGAAGGGTAGTGGGTGGGAAAAAGACTGAGGTAGTGAGTGGGGAAAAGGAATGAAGGGTAGTGGGTGGGGGAATAGGGAAAGTAGTGGAGGGGAAAAAAACAAAAGGAATGAAGGGGTGGTGGGTGGGGTAAAAATAATTATAGGTAGTGAGTGGGGGGGAAAAGGAAAGGAGGGTAGTGGTTGGGGAACAGAAATGAGGTAGTGAGGGGGGAAAATATGGGCTGCATAGTGGGTGGGGGAAAAGGAATGAGGTAGAGAGTGGGAGTGGGGATGAAGGTTGGTGGGTGTGGGGAAAAGAAACCAAGCCGGTAGTGAGTGGGGAAACACCCCCATCTTGTTAGTGGGTGGGGACACCAAAAATAATGAGGTAGAGACATGAGGGAAAAATGAATGAAGGGTGGAGGGCGTGGGAAAAAGAATGAGGTAGTGCGTGGGGGGAAGGATAAGAGGGGTAGAGGGAGGGGAACAGGGGGAGGTATTGAGAGGGGGACAGAAAAGGAATGACGGGTGTTGGGTGGGGGCCAAAGATTGAGGTGTGGAGGGGAAAAGGCATGCAAGGGGGTGGTGGGTGGGGAAAAAAAGAAATGAGGTTAGTGATGATGGGGGGAACAAAGGAATGAAGGGTTGGTGTTGTGGGGGAAAAAAGAATGAGGTAGTGAGTGGGGGAAAATGAATGAAGGGTAGTGGGTGGGGGGAAAAAGATATGAGTTAGTGAGTGGGGGAAAAGGAATGAAGGGTGGTTGGGTGGGAACAGAATAAAAGGTAGTGAGTGGGGGAAAAGGAATGAAGGGTGGTGAGGCGGGGGAAAAAGAATGAGGTAGTGAGTGGGGAAAAGGAATGAAGGGTGGATGGGTGGGAAAAAAGGATGGAGGTACGTAGGAGTGGGGGAAAGGTAATGAGGGTGGAGGGTGGGGAAAAAGAATGAAACGGTTGAGAGTGGGGGAAAAGGATGATGGGTAGTGGGTGGGGAAAAAGAATGAGGTAGTGACATGGGGGGAAAAGGAATGAAGGGTAGAGGGTGGGAAAAGAATGAGGTAGTGAGTGGGGAAAGGAATGAAGGGTGGTGGGTGGGGAAAAGAATGAAGGGTAGTGAGTGGGGGGGAAAGGGCATGAGGGTAGTGGTGTGGCGGGAAAGAATGAGGTGGTGAGTGGTGGGAAAAAGCGAAATGAAGTGAGGTGGGGTGGGAAAAAGAATGAAAGGTAGTGAGTGGGGGAGAAAAGGAGATGAAGGGTAGTAGGGTGGGGAAAGTCATTGAAGGGTAGTGGGTGGGGGGAAAAGAATGAGGTAGTGAGAGGGGGAAAAGGAATGACGGGTGGTGGGTGGGGAAAACGACTCAACTGTTCTTGAGTGGGGGACAAAGGAATATAAAGGATAGTGGGTGGGGAAAAGAATGTTTATTTCTCGTGGGGAAAAGGCAATGAAGTAGGGTGGGAGGGGGAAAAGAATGAGGTAGTGCACGTGGGGGAAAAGGAATGAAGGGTAGTGGCGAGGGGGAAAAGAGTGAGGTAGTGAGTGGGAAAGGAATGTAGATGGTGGGTGGGAAAAAGAATGTGGGTTAGTTGAGTGGGGGGAAAGGGTATAACGGTAGTGGGTGGGGAAAAAGAAAGCAGGAGGTAGTGAGTGGGGGGGAAAAGGATATAGGGTAGTGGGTGGGGAAAATAATAAAAGGTAGTGAGTGGGGGAATGAAAAGGAATAAAGGGTAGTGGGTGGGGGAAATAATAACAGGTAGTGAGTGGGGGAAAAGGACTAAAGAGTGTGGTGGGGGAAGAGAAAAGGTAGTGATGGGGGAAGGAAATAAAAGGGTAGTGGGTGGGGAAAATAATAAAAGGTTAGTGAGGGGGAAAAGGGAAAGGAATAAAGGTGTGGTGGGTGGGGAAAAAGAACAAAGGGTAGTGAGTGGGGGAAAGGAATGAAGGTGAGGGTGGGGGAAAAAGAATGTGATAGTGAGTGGGAAAAGGATGTGGGTGGTGGGTGGGGGAAAAGAATGAAAGGTCGTGAGTGGTGGGAAAGGAATGAAGGGTAGGTCAAAAAGGTGGGGAAAATGAAATGAGGTAGTGGATTGGGGGAAAGTATTGAAGGGTAGTGGGTGGGGGAAAAAGGAATGAGGTATAGTGAGTGGGGGAAAAGGAATGAAGGGTGGTTGGGTGCGGTGAAAAAGAATGAAAGGTAGTAGAGTGGGGGGAAGAATGAAGGGTATAGGTGGGTTGGGGGAATAGGGATAGGGGGAAATAAGTGGGGAAAGGGAATGAAGGGTAGAGTGGTGGGGGAAAGAATGAGGTCGTGAGTGGGGGAATAGGAATGAAGGGTAGTGGGTGGGGGTGAAAGAAATGTGGTAGGTGCGTGGGGAAAAGGAAATGAAGGGTAGTGGGTTGGGGGAAAAGAATGAGGTATTGAGTTGGGGGAAAAAGGAATGAAGGGTGGTTGGGTGGGGAAAAAAAAGAATTAAAAGGTTAGTGAGTGGGAGGGAAAAGGAATAAAGGGTAGTGGGTGGGGAAAAAGTATGCAGTAGAGGTGGGGGAAAAGGAATGAAGGGTGGTGGGAGGGGGAAAAAACAATGAGGTAGTGAGTGGGGGATAAGGACAAATGAGGGTTATAGTGTGGGAAGGGGAAAAGAATGAGGTAGTGAGTGGGGGAAAAAGGAATGAAGTGGTGGTGGGTGGGGGAAAAGAATGAGTTCGTGAGTGGGGAAAAGGAATGAAGGGTGGTGGGTGGGGACAAAGAATGAGGTTGTGAGTGGGGGAAAAGGAGGAAATGAAGGGTGGTGGGGGTGGGAAAAGAATGAGGTAGAGTGAGTGGGGGAAAAGGAATGCAGGGTTGTGGGGTGGGGGAAAAGAATGAGGTAGTGAGGTGAGTGGGGAGGAAAAAGGGGGGAAGGGTGTGGTGCTGTGGGATAAAAGAATAAAAGGTGGTGAGTGAGTGGGGAAAAGGAAAGAAGGGTTGTTGGGTGGGGGAAAAAGAATGAGGTAGTGAGTGGGAAAAGTAATTGTCGGGTGGTCGGGTGGGGAAAAAACATGTGAATTGGTGTGAGTGGGGGGAAATGGACTATGAAGGGGTAGTGGTGGGGAAAAGAATGAGGTAGTGGGTGGGGGAAAGGAATGAAAGGGGTAGGATTGGGGGAAAAAGAATGAGGTAGTGTGTGGGGGAAAAGGGATGAAGGGTGGTGGTGTGGGGGGAAAAGAATGAAAGGTGCTCACCCCTCTAAGAATGAGGGTAGTGGGTGGGGAAAAAGAATGAGGATAGTGTAGTGGGGGAAAAGTATGAAGGGTGGTGGGTGGGAAAAAGATGAAAGTAGTGAGTGGGGGAAAAGGAAAATTGACGGGTAGTTGTGGGGGAAAAAAAGAATGAGGAGGAGAGTGGGGGAAAAGGCTGAAGGGTAGTGGGTGGGGGAAAAAGAATGAGGTTAGTGTTAATTGGGGGAAATGGAATGAAAGGTGGTGGGTGGGTGGGAAAAAGAATAAAAGGTAGTGAGTGGGGGAAAAGGAATAAAGGATAGTGGGTGGGGAAAAACAATGAGGTAGAGAGTGGCGGAAAAGGAATGAAGGGTGGTGGGAGGGCGGAAAAGAATGAGGTAGTGAGTGGGGGAAAAAGGAATGAAGGGTAGTGGGAGGGGGAAAGGAATGAGAGGTAGTGAGTGGGGGAGAAAAGGGAATGACGGTGGTGGGTGGGGAGAAAAAGAAGGAGGTAGTGAGTGGGGAAAAGGAATGAAGGTGGTGGGAGGGGAAAAAAGAATGGGTGTAGTGAGTGGGGGGGGAGGGAAAAGGATTAGGTGTGGTGGGTGGGGAAACAAAGAATGAGGTAGTGAGTGGGGGAAAAGGAAATGAAGGGTGATGGTGGCTGTGGAGGCTAACAATGAAAAGGTTAGTGAGTGGGGAGAAAAAAATATGAAGGGTGGTGGGTGGGGAAAAAGAATAAGGTTGTTGAGTGCCGGGGGGATGGGGGAGAATAAAGGGTAGTTGGTGGGGGAAAGAATGAGGTAGTGAGTGGGGGAAAGGAATGAAGGGAGTGGTGGGGAAAAAGAATGAGGTAGTGAGTGGGGGAAAAGGGAATAAAGGGTAGTGGGAGGGGGGGAATAGAATGAGGTAAGAAGTGGAGGGGGGAAAAGGAATGAAGGTGGTGGGTGGGGAAAAAAGGAATAAAAGGTTAGTGAGTGGGGGAAAAGGAATGAAAGGGTGGTGGGTGGGGGAAAAGAATAAAAAGGTAGTGAGGGGGGGGGGGGGGGATGAATAAAGGTGAGAGGGTGGTAGGGGAAAAGAAAAAGGGAGGGGGGGGGGAAAAAGAAAAGGGTGGTGGGTGGTGGAAAAGAGTAAAGGGTGGTGGGTGGGGGGAAAGAATATGAAGGGTGTGGGGGTGGGGAAAAAGAATAAAGGGTGTTGTGGGTGGGGGAAAAGAATAAAAGGGTGGTGGGTGGGGGAAAAGAGAAAAGGGTGGAGGGTGGGGAAAAAGAATAAAGGGTGGTGGGCGGGGGAAAAAGAATAAAAGGGTAGTGGGTGGTGAAAAAGAATAAAGGGTGGTGGGTGGGGGAAAAGAAAAAAGGGTGTAGGGTGGGGAAAAAGAATAAAGGGTGGTAGGTGGGGGGGAAAAAGAATAAAAGGGTGGTAGGTGGGGACAAATAATAAAGGCTGGTGGGTGGGGAAAAATAAGGCGGGCGGGTGTACCTGATCCTTGTGCTGGTTGACGATGCCGTCGAGTCGGGCAGTGCGGTAGTAGGGCGAGCCGTGTGCAGCGAACCGGATGTCGGTGGTGCGTGGCAGGGTGGGGTGGTTCATGACCGTGAACACATGCACGTTGCCCACCGGCACGCCCAGCTTCTGCGCAATGCTCTCCTGGAAGAGGTCGTATTTACTCCGCTCGTACTCCTGCAGCCCGGGACCCTTCTTGCTCCGGTGCACAAACTCTTCAGCTGTCATGTCTGAAAACCCGAAGTGGAAGCTTCATATTAGAACAGATTATTGACCTTTGACAGCACACTCAGGATGGCTTTATAGTGCTTTTGACATTATATTGAGATGGATTATTGACTTGTGACAGCACGCTCATGGCAGCTTTATAGTGCATTTTACATATCAGGAGGGATTATCGACTTGTGACAGCACACTCATGGTGGCTATATAGTGCAATTTACATCATATCAGGAGGGATTATCAACTTGTGACAGCACATCATGGCGGCTTCATAGTGCATTTGACATCATATCTGGGTGGATTATCGACCTGTGACAAGCTCACTCATGGTGGCTTTATAGTACATTTGACATCATATCGGGATGGATTATTGACTTGTGACAGCTTGCTCATGGCAGCTTTATAGTGCTTTTAATATCATATCAGGATGGATTATTGACTTGTGACAGCACCTCATGGTGGCTTTCTAGTACATTTTACATCATATCAGGAGGGATCATTGATTTGTGACAGCATGCTCATAGTTGCTTTATAGTGCTTTTGACATTATATCAAGATGGATTATTGACTTGCAAAACAGAGCGCGCTCATGGCAACTTAAGAGCTGCCAGGTCAAACTATCCTGAAACTAGGCAAACAAATCCTATCCTAGTAATGTCGAGCACCAACCTAGGTAGCAACAAGAATCAATTTAGTAAGTCGTTGGTTTGACTTGGTCAGGGTTTAACTCGCCGACCTTCCACATGGGAAGCCATCCACATGGGAAGCTATCGATTCTGCCATCCCATCCGGTCACCTAGAGACACAACAAATTCTAAAATGTTCAAAGCTGAAACCACCATCATAGTACACACTAATCATGCGGAATGATTCGAAGGCGGACATTGGGTAGAAGACGGGTCACCCACCTTGTATGCGGATAGAGCCTGAGTTGAAGACTGCGTCGTCGTTGATCTCGCGGACCTTTACCGTGACGGATGACACAACATTCCTCTTCCACTCGCGATCGTACACATTCACCTGGAAGGTGTAGTCACCTTCTCGGATACCACCTTTCATCGTCAACTCACCGGTGGCCTTGTCAAGACTGCGGATGCACACATATTTACACATGTACTTTAGCTCCTTCGTTAGTGGCTCAAGAGATCAATACAGCTTGCATAGCAATCCAATGGTTTTCAGTTTCTGTTACACTTTTTAGATAATTACATTAGGTTGATCGCGATTGGGGTTTGCACACATTGCGGAAAGTCTTGAATGTTCTTGAAGTTAAATCTTTGGCTATCGCTTCTGTTTAATTTGTGACCAAAGACAAGCCTTACCTGAAGAAGCGCGCTGCCTCCCCACTAAAGAAGCTGTACTCTTTGTCGCTCACGTCCCAGTCATCAGGGTCATCCGCATACACATTGCCCAGCGGTGTGTTTAGGAACTCGCCTAGCAACGAGACAATTAGGCACATTACATTTCCCCACTATAGTTTATGTTAAATAGAAAGTGCTCTAGTTTCTGAAAGTCGACACCCTCAGGTCAGTCAGGTGTTAATCACCATAATCATATAATTGACAAAATGATCCTTAAATCTTAAAAGCAAAGTGAGCATAGACACTTTAAATACATAGCAGATATGATATTTTCTATATTTTTTTTCAATTAAATTAATGTTTCTTAAAGAGAATAACTTTGTGGGTTTGTTTGTGTATGAAAAATGGCAAAACCATGGATTTTATGTGAAAATAACTAGCTGCTTAAATCTACATAACCAGGTAAAATATTCGTGTCTTAGATCGAATTGTCCTAGTTAGGTTCACATTGCTTGTATTATACAACACAAAAGTGTTGATGGAGCAAAGATTACATTTTAGAAGTCTAATAAACAGCTTCACTTCATGGATCTGGTAAAACCAGGTCAGGGACCCTGCGATATCAGCAACTGATAATTCTTAACTACAGTCTAACAGGGTAGGACTTCAACAACAAATCACTTAGACCATCTATGTACTTCAAAGATCACCACTTAATAATAATAATAATAATAATAATATTAAAGATGGGCTCAGCAGAAACAACAGATATATCTGCACATCATGGCTCTAAATAAACATGCTCTGTGTGGACCCAAATACCGCTAATTATCTGTTTGGGGTTTTACGTCCTAGCAACATCTGGAGGGGGGGTCATAAAAGGACGAGTACTGATTTGTGATAGTAAACGCTCATGTCAGCTTTATAGTGCTGCTCATTGATTGGCTGGTTGAGCGTTTACTTCCTAGCAACATTTGGGGGTGATTAAACACAAATGTGGAGAAGTGATTTGGGACAGTAAGCGCTCATGTCAGCTTTATAGTGCTGCAGTCTGCTTATTGATACGGGTATTCAGAGTTCCGCTTGTCCTTCAGAACAGACTGAAACTGTGACCCAACATGTGGGGTCACACCAAAGGGGTGGGGTGGTGGTGAATGCACATAGACCATGATACAGAAAGTTCGATTTTATTTCATGTGAAATAGTTGCGATGACAATTTCAACCCTGCCAAACTTTAATTATTTATTAAAAAAATATGGTGTGTTTTCTTTTAATAGAAAAAGATTACAAATGGTAAAAAAAAAAATCAGCTACAAACGCGCATTCCGATTTCCAAGGGAAATTGCACAGACACCCAACTAGAACCCACAACCGTCCATGGTTAAGCCTCTTAAACCCCTACTTCCGGAAAGCGGGATGCAGGGTAAGGGGGACAAACCCAAGGGCTTCCTGTCGAGAACCCAACAGCTTCACCGAGGTCGTCCTGATATGACCGTAGATGTTGCTAGGACGCAAAACAACAACAAACAAACAAAGCTTCCCCAAGCAAGTTTGTTTGTTGTCTTGCGTTCTGGCAACATCTAAGTTCATATCAGGACGGGCTTCACCAAGGAATCTCCACAGCGCACTACATGGGGCTACTCTGCAAAGGCCCAGTCACATGACCGCCTGCATCCACTTTGCGACCACTTTGGACGAAAGAAGTCAGTCACCAGCTACCTCTTTGCGACCTCTGGGCGACCATTTTAATAGCAAGGAGGTTTTTAGGCAGTGGCTGCAATCTTGAGACCAAAATGGTCGCAAGGAGGTCGGTGACTATTGAGGACCATTTTGCGACCACTTTGCGACTACTCATCATCATTTTTGCGACCAACCCTATTTAGTGGTCACAAAGTGTTTGCAAGCGGTCGCAAGGAGTTGTGTGACTGGGGTATAACCACACAGGCACCGGTCAACTGTCACTGGAATCTAATAATAGAAGAGAAAGTCTCGCTGACAAAGTACACGGAACAGCTGCACACATGCACTTAAAAGTACTTCAATTCATAAACAAAACAGTGCTGTCTTGTACTAAAATTCTATCAGCAATAAAAAGAATTCCTGTTTTACTAGTGTTTTTTATTGAATGGCGAACACGTGGCCAATTTTAATATAGGACTATTTATTGATTAGCAGGGGCATAGCTACGTTGTCGCACTGAATGTAAGCACATGTGAACAATTTCTCTTAGCATCATATTTTGTCCATACTAAATCTGTTATAATATGCACTTTTAAAACTGTTGCACTTACAATTAAAAGAATTCCTGTAAGTACATGCAAAGAATTGTGTGCTTACAATTCTTTTATTGATGGCTAGACCCCTAATTAGAATTCCTGAGTGTATTAATGTGATTTGACCTCACGTCGGCAGCGAAGGTCAAGGTCATGGCGAGAAGTTATATTTGGTTTTAAATAACTTAATAAATTTGATAAAAGAAATGATGTCATTTTTTTAGTGCCATAGCACCAGTCTGTCGGTTGTTGGTGGTGTTGTTATTTAGACAAATATATATAAGATTACAAAAGTAATTAAAATACACACCATACACTAAGTAAAAGGATATAAGGCATGAATTAAAACAAAGAAAAGTATACCGCCAAAAGTATGGTAGCTATAGTGACTAAACAACATCAATAAACTAGTTGAATTCTAGACATCACAACAAATATGAACCAATAGATCAAATAGAAATATATATTTGATATATTATGTATAATATATCATATATATATTATATATGTAATATCATATAACAGATGTATTAATAGACTATATATATAATATATTATATGATATATTATATATTACACATATTGTACATATTCTAGATTATATAGTATATTATACATATATATTATAATACATATTATATATATATATATTATATACGCACAAGCAAAACCCATAGACAAAATGGAATTAAAACTAAAAATATGAGTAGCAAAATGTTCGTAGATACTAGCAATGAAACAGGCGAAATAAATGATGTTCATCTTCTTAAAATGAAGACGGGAAGAACTGACTGACGCTCTACTCTACTCACCAGTCCACCCTGGAGGGTTTGGGGGAGGGGGGGGGGGGAGACAAGTAGAGTGGAAATGTCAGAAGTAAGTTCTTGCAATGTACACTAGGGGGCGTATGGAGCAGGCGCTACCCCCGCACCACCTGGTGGAGATGGCGGACACTACTACACAAGTGCTGATTGGTTGGTTTGGTTGCGTCCATCAACAGTGGAACACTTCCATGTTCACATCGAATCAATCTATTATATAATGTCAGTTTCAACAAATATTTATTTTATGATAACTACAGTGCATTAATTTTCCTTATTTCCTACCCCCTGGGAAAATTTGAGCGATTTATATTTAGATAATTCCTCTACTATTTTGATTGTTTTGCTACACTCGTTTATTAAGCACATGAAATTTCAATCACAGAAAATTGGACTTCCTCGTTCCACTGCTCCTTGCCCTATCCTGGTAATGCAGAGTGACAAGTATAAATTTTCAAGTCATTGACTTGACACGGAGGACAAGGTTCGAACCCGAAAGTCTAATCCCATGAGCAGTAGGTGCTCAACTTATTCAGTCACCCCATCTATAAACCCAAACCAAAAATATATTAAAATATTTTGAACATATTACGGCACTGTCATAAATTATGTATCAATGGAGGGAAGGGAACTTGAGAACCAACAACGTGTGTGAACAATGTTCGCAATATTGTCCAACGATGGATGCGTTGAGTGGCGGAACGGACCAACCCAACGAAGTTACACAAATAACTGTGAGAAGGTCAACATGCGGAAGGACACGCCAACGTCAAAGGTCAAGGTCAGTTACCGGAGGGGTGGAGAAAAGTCTTTATGAAATGTATTCCACTTATTGTCTACCTTATGTTCTCTGTGGCGGAGTGGTTAGAGTGTCTGGCTTTTTTCTAGGCCAGACTCCTAATCTGAGGGTTGGCGGTTCGATTCCCCATGCCCCCAGCTCTGCCAATTTGGATTTCCACCGCTGTGTATAACTTACAGCGTCATCAAAGGCCGGTTGCTCTCATACCATGTCTGTGTGGTGTAGGAGGTTAAAAATCCCCTGGGTCGGTAAAAGTGCAGGCTCGGGCTTTCTATCGACCAGCAGTGGAGTGGGGGAAGACCAGTCGTCTGTGACTGGGATTTCCCCTGCTTGGGACAACTAATGTACCAAAAAAAAAACCCAAAAAATGAGAGACAAATAAGTGTTCACACTTCCTGTCTACCTATCGCTATATCGCTTATGAATACCTTGTAGGTACAGCTTGGTTGACAAGAAGCGAATAATTCTATCCTACTAACAATACTAAAACCACTTCGTTCTAATTTCCAACATTGAAATAAGACTATCCCATATTGAAGGATGTTGACGTTCAGAATAAGTAATCTAATGTTAAATGCACAATAAAATTACTGCTTTACACAATTATTTGATTGACTCGCACTGGTATTTTACTTGCATCAATTAGTTCCACGTTTAAAAATACAAGAACCCCAAAACAGTATCTTGATACTAAATCTACTACCATGTATATATGTACCAATAGAAGCACACCCCCAATTTCAAGATTGAAAGCACGCACAAATTTACGATCATATTCAGACTGAATGCACATAAAATAAGACAATCCCACTTTATTTCAGAGGCAGAACAAAAACAAATCGATGAAATTCGTTAACTTTGAATAGACGGGCAATCCATGTGTATGCACTCACGCAGTGCGCATCTATTGGGACATATACAGTATATATACATCTTTACATTGCAATATATTATATATACATACATCTTGGTATATAATATATAATACGGGTATAAATAATGCAATACGTTGCTCGATTTTGATTAATTTGTGTTGGAACATTAATTGATTAAGCAGGGGTAATTTGAATCACAGACAATTGGTCTTCCTCATTCCACTGCTCCTTGCCCTATCCTAGTAATGCTGAACGCCAGGCTAGCTAGTGACAATTATCAATTTGAACGCTCAAGTTCAATTTTAAATTACTAATATAGCTTACAATTATATATATGATATAAGTAAAACCTCTTTAACCGACCCTCCTCAACAGACCGACCACTCCCCTACATCGATTGCTTTATTTGGGTCCCAATCGATCGCCTATACAATACCATTGTTACGATACAAAAAAAACTGCCTAAACCGACCACCTCCCTAAATGGTCAGTCCCATAGTCTGTCGATTTAGAGAGGTTTTACTGTATATAAATATATATAAAGGCTGCCTTCATTTGTGTATACATATACGAGTGTATATATATATGCAGTACTATGCATATATAGGCCCTATCATATACATACAATACAATACTAAATGAGAGACTACCTCCTCACCACTCCACAATTATGGAATGTTCTTGTACAAATAAACGGGGGGCGGCCCCTACCTTTGTAGTTGTAGACGAAGATGTTCTTGTGGCCCGGGCTGTGCTTGTTGTCGTTGCGGTCGCCGATGGTTATGGTGAGCGTGTTGGTGCCGCTCACCATCGGCGACCCGCTGTCGCGCATCACGATCGGCATGTAGTAGTACTTCTGGTGCTCGCGGTTAAACGAGCGTTTCGTCGTCACGATGCCGGAGCCGCGGCCATTCATCCCGCCTCCTGCCGGCCGCCGAGCACATTGCAAATAAAATCAAATAATTATTTAGATTGTTTTTGTTTTAATAATTTTTTTGTGGTTAATATGTGGGTTAAGGAGTGCTTGTAATTTGTAGTTGTAGTTGCATTGTGGGTTGTCAGTAATTACTATTTAAAAAAAGTTGTTTATATGCGTGGGTTAAGTTGTCACAAAATTAAAATTTGTCTTTAAAAGTCGGTGGTCATATATATATATATATATATATATATATCTATTATATATATATTATATATATATAAAATATATATATATATATATATATATATATATATATAAAGGCTAGATACATAATATATAATGCATATATAATTGTAGGCCTATATATTGTTATTATTATATTTTATCATTATTTTATATATTATATATTATAGATATATATTATATATTGCATATTATAATATATATATTATATATATTACACATATTATGGATATATATATAATATGTTATTTATATATTATATATAATCCAAGGCCGTAGATTGTTGGAAGGGAAGGTGAATGGCAGCAGAGGGAGAGGGAGACCAAGAACATCATGGTTTACAAATATTTCACAGTGGACAGGCTTGAATTAGTCACAGTCTATCAGAACAGCACACCATCGGGACAAGTGGAGAACCATTGCATCCAACCCTCGACCAGAGGACGGAACTATTGATTGATTGATTGATATAATCCAAACAAATTTCTAGGGTCCCTTCAAAATACTACCATTTATAATATAAAAAAGTTGGTGGGGTCTCAGATGACCTCATAACCACTTGAAAGTTTGGTTTAACCAAAGCGGAAGTGGCCTGAGCTCCGACAATTTTGTTTGGATTAACCGATAATTTGGATTAACCGACTTTGGTTTAACCAACTTTTTTATATGATAAATGGTAGTATTTTGCCGTTCCGCCGAAAAAAGTTTGGATTAACGGATCGTTTGGTTTAATCGAGCTTGGTTTAACGGGGTTATACTGTATATAGTAATAGAAAGATGCACATATAATGTAGGGATAACTTAACCAATACTAATGTAACTAGTCATAAATATCCTTCTTTTTCAATAGAACATAATTACTGAATTTACTCTGATGTTCTAGGGCGTTATTCTTCAGCAGTCTAACTATAACTTATAAGGGGTTTGCACATTAAATCTTGTTATAACACCTTTTCAATATACAATTATTTTTTTAATTCACTCTGATATTGTTGTGGTCCCCGTCCCCCGCCAGCCCACAGGAATGGCGATGGAACTTAAGGCTGCATTCCATATACGCGTAATGCGAATGCGAATGCGACAAAAAATCGAAACACCTTGAAACCTATGAGCTACATTCCATACACGCGTAATGCGAATGCGAATGCGTCAGAAATCCATTATCCCTATCGCTCCATGTAGCGATCGGTGCGTAATGCGTAAAGGTGGTGCGAATAGAAATCTGAGTCTGATGTGTCCATTAGTTTAACACTAGGAGAGGCGACTGAGCATTACGGAACGGTTACGCGTGGAGCGCGGACCTGTTAGGAAGCAGTTTCCAAGGCTGCTGAGTGGAAACATATGGTAGTGGTCATGGTGGGGGTTCGGGTTGCTAAAAATGCTACCAGAGCCACAAAAATATGAATACTTATCTATAATTTGGTTCTAATAAAGGTAGGAACCCCCATGTGACATACAAAAAGTTACATAGATATAAATGCAATATTTGGTCATATACAGAGCAGTATGGAGAATAATTGTTTATTTTTATTTTTTAAATATAGCCAGTCGTGTGCCGCATAACGCATTATGCATTACGCATGTATGGAATGATGGCATTCGCATAACGCATTACGCATTACGCGTATATGGAATCCTAGCTTTATTCTCTGTGTGAGCTTGAGATTACTAATGATGCCATTATTCAACAGGTATTAGATGACGGTAGAATTATCAAATAGTTGACCTTGAGATTACTACTGAAGACCACTTTCCAGCGGTTTTAAGATTGAGATAGTAAAATTACCAAATGATTGACCTCAAGATTACTACTTAGTGCCATTTTCCAGCAGTTACAAGAATGAGATAGTATAGTTACCAAATGGTTGACACTGGGTCATTCCCCAGCAGAATATAATAAGGTAGTAAAGTTATCCAAAAGGTTGACCTTGAAATCACTACTCAGGTAATTATTATAAGATTATTATAAAATATAAGATTATTATAAAATATAAGATATTTCACAATTATATCTCTGGATGACCTTGAGAATGGTATTGACCTTATAGTTGACATTAATGTGTTAGCAGCTTGGTGCTTGACAAGCTGTAAATGTCTAAAAGTTGGTACCAAAGACTAACAAAGTGTGCTGAAGGCTAGTCAATCAACCCACAAAATGCTACAACCAATTCAAATAGGATATATTATTATTCAAACATCAACAACACGGTTTTTTAAAGGGGGAAAAGGTGCTACTTGTCTGACATCTTAGCATTTCCAGTGCACTTTTAGAAGTGTGCATATTGTGGTGTGTTTTTTTATCAGTTTTTTTAGGGAGGGTGGGGGGGATGTAATTATCTATCTGTGTGTTCTGAGATGTGACAAAAATCTGATGCATAGCCCATCACACGAGTGTAAACAAAGGACGGTGCAACTCTTTTTATACTATAACACATGTCCAATCACGTGACCCCATCGGCGACCCACCTCACTAACCGGCTATGGGGGGGGGGGGGGGGTCGCCTTTGTACTACCACACATGGCCTACAGCGTTCCGTGCTATATATAGACTATATATATATATATATGACTATAAACAGAGGCACCCCAGTTCAGGGTGCACCCGCCTAAAACCGGGCACCTTCTAGTGCCGTGTGCAAACCCTCTGACTACTTCCGATCCAGCACCACACATGCAGCCTACCGCCACCTGGCGGCGCGACCCAGCTAAACCACACCCAGCTAATAAACCACACCGAGGCTGGGTGGGTGCTAGGCTACTCCCAGCTCTATGTGATGAACTGCCACCTGGTGTGCAATGTACTAACTGTAGGGGTGGACGGTGGAGAGAGCCTGGGGATGAGAGAGGGGAGAGGGGAGAGGGGAAGGGGGGCGGAGAAAAGCAAAATGAGGGGATGAGGGGAGAGGAGGGAAAGAGAGGGGAGAAGGACAGAGAAAAGCAAAATGTCCGCTTAAATTAAAGAACAAAAGTGTTAATAAGTGGAAGGCTTCAGGTCAAATCGTCCACACGTGAGACCCACGTCGAGTCATAAAAACAGGAAAGACCTAGCCGCTTAAGTAATTTCTTTTAACCCATTGGGGCCAGGAGCACCTGGGTGCACCCACAGGTTTCGCGTGCTTACAGTCTGGAAGCGCCTGAACGCGCCCACAATTGGGTAGCACTGTAATTCTGATATGATCTACAAATCTTTAGGAAAACATTTCTAGAAATGCAATTCAACTATTGGCGCTGCCAGGCTGTAAGTGCGTGGAACTTTGGTGGGTTAAAGTGAATAATAATCTTTGAAAACAATGTATTTAAACAAAGTTACACAATTTTTAAAGCGAAGTGTGGGTGAAACCATGGAGTGAATTCTGAGGAAATTCCCTAAATTGAAATGTAACCCAATCAAATTGCTTGAGGCAACAGAAACATTCAACTTAATTTTTTCTAATTAAGTAGAGAACCAAATGAACTAACAATAGTTAGCAGCAAACAGGTCACTCCCTATGACTCGGCTGACATGGATCATTTAAGGTCATCATGGTCAGCTAGGAGGGTCAAGGTTAAAGGTCAGCAAGTTAGCCAGCCAAGATGGCGGTGTCGGAGTAGTGAGGAAGCACCCGGAAAGTGAGAGTAGTAATGACAGATTCAACAACCGCAGACACCATCTCTCTCCCCTGTGCAAACCCGGGGCTGGTGAACTGTCATTTCCAGTGACAGTGACAGTGACAGCGGAGTCTAGCAATATCACTGGAAATGACAGCGATGATATGCCGGTAAGCCGGTCTGCGGCTTCGGAGATTGGTTGCCTCACCTTTTACTCGTTCGTCTGTTGGAGCCGGCCGGCCACAGGAAGCAAGTGAACATTGATTAAGGGATGGGTGGCAATACCATTAACAAAAGCCTCCTATGGCAACAGCGTCTTTACATTGAAGTCATATATATATAGTATAGTTATACGAATCTTACCTGGGTACAGATGATGGATAACTCTTGTTTTCCCGAGGTACAAGCCTCGGGTAGTCGTGGACTAGGGAGAAGGAAGCAACATCCGGGTTCAGCAATCTTCACCTAATTATTCAGGATAAAAATGAGCTTAATGATGGAAATCTGATGTTTTCGTTTGGCACAAGCGAACGTAATAGTCGTGGCAGGGCGTGGTGGGTGGGCCCTAGTCCACGACTACCCAAGGCTTGTACCTCGGGAAAACAAGAGTTATCCATCATCTGTACCCAGGTAAGATTCGTATAACTATACTATTTTACCTCGGTACTAAGCCTCGGCTACTCGAGGCCGAGGGAGACCTTTACGTAGCCTCATTTTTATCCCCAATATCTGATAAACAATTTAATGTGTCAATAGTAATATCAAACTTTGTACATCTCACCCAATCTTGTTAGCTGGTGAGTAGCCGGGTTGCAATCCCGCTTTTCTTTTCCAGTCGTTTGTTGTAATGTTTTGCAAACGACTTGGCCGTCTTCCAGCCGGCGTGTGCTAGGATTCTCCTCACTGAGATTCCCAACTTTCTTGCTTTCGAGACCATAGCACCCCTTGTGGAGTGTGAAGCATAGCGTCCCGTGTCTATGCCCGCCAACTTGAGCACTTTAACCGTCCATCTGGCGAGCGTGTCTCTTGAGATTGCTTTATGTGGCTTGATAAAGCTCACCAAAAGCTGTCTGGAATTACGTATTCCCTTAGTCTTGGATATATACTCCTAATGGCTGAAACTACACATAATTTCCTATTACGCGGGAAACTAGTTAAATGAATGGAGGAGAGGGGATCTCCTGTCCTGTTTGATTTGAGCAATTTGTCCAAATCGAACATAGCCTCGTTGTTATCGATGTCGAGGGCCTGTAACGAGAGGGCCACAATTGTCTGTCCTCTATGTCCGGTTACTAAAAGTAATAACACTGCTAACTTGTAGCCTAACTGTTTGATAGAAAGTAATTTGTTTTCCGGCCATTCCCGGAAAAGTTTGAACACAATCGAGACATCCCAGAACCGACTATATTTCGGTTTTGGGGGGTTCCTTATATATATAGATCTCATAATCCAATGAATGACTTCATGCTTGCCTATAGTCTGTCCGTTAATTCTAGGCAGAACGACAGAAAGTGCACAACGAGCTGCATTTATGGCCCCGTAACCAAGCGCATCGTCTTCCATCATGCGTAAGAAACGGCCTACTTGGGCGATGGAGGGTAGCATTGGCTTTACTTTATGCAATAAACAATAGATTCCCCATTTCTTTAAGTAACTGGAATATAGTTTTACGGTACTTGGCCTCCAAGCATGTGAAATCAACCTGGCTTGGGTGATTTTGTCCAAACCATACTGTTTTAAATAAGTACTTAAAAAAGGAATGCCAATATTGGTGTTGTTGACACATCCCCTTGGCTTGTCACTTGCCCCTGATGTTGTAAATTTACTGGGCCTCTTGGGAATTCTAAAAAGTCTTTCGCCTCCCACAGCACTGCCGCTCTCCAAGGCTGAGTGTTCCAGTCCGGCACTACCAAGACTGCATGTGTTTGGTCGAGCCTGATCTTTCTGGCTACTCTGCTGATTAAGCTGAATGGGGGGAAAATATAATAAAAAGCGTTACTCCAGATTAAAGAGAAAGCATCCACTCGCCACGCTAGTGGCTCCGGATGCCAAGATACATATTTATCAAGTTTTGTGTTCCTACGAGAGGCAAAAAGATCTATATCTGGTTTTCCCCATTTTTGACAAATTGTTGTAAAAATGTGTGTACTTAAGGACCATTCCAAATGATCGTGGAATTGGCGGCTCTTTTTGTCTGCTAATGTATTTAAAGAGCCTGGAATGTGAGCAACTGTGATCCAAACCTTTTGTTTCTCAGCCCAGTCCCAAATGAGTTTCGCAATGGTGTTACAAGCTGGGGATCTTGTACCCCCCATGTTCCTAATATAGGCCATTGCAGTAGTGTTATCGGTTAACACCTGGACATTGAGTCTAGGGATTTTCACTAAACTTGTTAAACCTAAATAAACTGCCCGTAGCTCTAAAACGTTTATGTGGTCCTCTATCTCATCATCTAACCAACGGCCCCCTGTAGCTTCATTTTCCCTATGGGCACCCCAACCTTCTAAGGAGGCATCTGTAGTGACTATTGTGTTAGGTTCATTCATACGGATGGGATTGTTGCAATGCTCGACGTGTCGCAACCACCATTTAATATTTTTGTGGCCTTCCTTGGAAATGGTCATAAGCCTTTCAAAATTGCCTGTAGCTTTAGCTAGAGCCCTATTTTTATCTATTTCAAGAGATTTAATATGAGCCTTGCCATACAGCACAGCTGGTGCGTAAGCGACCATGAGTCCGATTAGGACTGCTACTTGTCGTATCTTAGGTCTTTTTATTTGCAATAAATTAGACGCTGTATTTTTAAATTTATCAACCTTGTCCACAGTCAAGGTGATAGTCATGTTGTCGGTGTTTATAAAAAATCCCAAAAATTTTAAATTTGTCGTAGGTGTTAGAACCGACTTTTTATCGTGAACATAAAACCCCAAACGGGTCAAAGTGTCACATAAATCATTAACTGCTAAGTGGCATTCATTTTCAGTGCGCGCTACGATAAACGAATCATCAATGTATGGAAACATAACATGGCCTTTCTTGGCCATATCAGCAAACATAGGTTTCAAAAGTTTTGTGAAAAAACGTGGTGCACAAGCTAGACCATTAGGTAAACAAGTAAATTGATACAATTGATCACGCCAAATAAACCGAAGATATTTTCGGTGGGCCTCATAAATTGGGACTGTGTAATAAGCATCTTTTAAGTCTACATTTGCCAGCCAAGCTCCCGGCATTACTAGGTCCCTGGCCGTCTCTAAAGAAAACATTTTGAAATGTTTATATACTACTGAGTTATTAAGGATAGTTAAATCTAGGATCATCCTGATGTCCCCATTGGGTTTAGGCCTGGAAAATATATTTGGAATATATTCCCCATCAATATGCTGCACTAATGCAATAATACCTTTAGTTGCAAATTTTGTAACTTCTAAGTCTAACGCCAGCTCTTCTTCTGACGCTAGGCGGTAAGGGAAAGGTACTCTTGTCTGTACGGGGGTTTCTATAAATGGAATAGCTACCCCTCTAACTATATCGAGCACCGTCTGGTCAGTTGTAAGCTGTTCCCACTCGTCCAGATAGTAGGTAATATTACCCGTGGTAAATGTGCTTACACTAGCCTGTAAGTCCGACTCTACTTGTTCCCCGGCTTGGGGAACTGCCTCTGTGAGGAGGAGTCTCTCTTGAAGGGGCGGTTCCCGTCGTTCCAGCCGTACTGGTTCCTCTGGCCGCGTCCCCTCTGCTGGTAGCCTTGGTTCCGGTTCGCGAATCGGCTGTTGGGTAGGCCGGTTTGCCGGCCCCGAAAATCCGATCTGGATTTCTTGAACTTGGCCGGGTTGGAATCCTTCTTCCCATCCAGGTGCTTCGACTGTTTGGCAGCGGTTTCGACCTGTTTAAACAGGTATTGAAGTTGTCCTCCAAACATTTTCGTATTGTCTAGGGGCTTCCCTTTGACTGGTTTTGGGGGCAAGAAGAGGGTGTATTCCTTGCCGTCGTTGTCGACTACCTTCTTCGATCGCGCCACCTGTTTTCCTGCGTCGGTCGTGACTGACTTGAAAACATTCTCGAACCTTCGGTACAAGAGGAAATTGCTGGTTGCCGTAAGTGCAGCAATGGCTGAGTTCATGTCCGGTGTGACGGTGGTGAACTTATTCCCGACCATCATACGGTTAGCAACCGGCATGATGGCAGCGAGCGCTACCAGCACTCCTTTATGGACGGTATGCAGACACGTCTCGAACTTCCTCCGGTCCTCGCTCATGGTCACGTCTTCATCCATCTCTTTGATGGTTGCCTGCGGGATCCCTTTGATCCCGGTGTACTGTTCGGCGAGCTTGGTGAGCGTTTCCGCCGGCTTGAAGGTGTCAAAATGGCCCCTCAAGTTCTTACGCATCAAAGTGCAGGTGTTGATCCTCTTTTTCTTGACTGCCCTGATTTTCTTTGCGACTGTCTCGGTGATGTCGGCAAATGTACCCGCATGAGGGTCATCCGACTCAGAGTCGGTTGTAGTTGAGTCATTAGAGGAGTCCGACGAAGAGGAAATCGCTTTCTTCTTCTTGGATTTAGACTTCTTTTTCGTCCTCTTGACTTTCCTAATTTTATTCCTTGCCTTGTAATATTCGTCGCCTCCTGACGAATACCATTTGGAGTGTTTTCGCTTCTTCCCGAAAGCAATCTCCGAATCGGTGGTCTGCTGGTCAGACAAATCCTCCCAATCGGATTCTTCCGACAGAGAGGCGTCCTTCGTGGGAGTTTTAGAGGGCGGCGTCGGAAGCAGTTGTTGTAGCTGCTCACGAATGAGCCGCACCATCTGTACCGTGGCATCGGCTTTGGACGGCCCTGCCTCAGGCGAGCCGTCCCGTGAACACGCTGACACCCGTGCAGGGGTCGCGTCACCATCACTCGAAGCGTGTGGAGCACCCTTGGTACTCCGCTTCGCTGCCATCTCGAGTCGTCTGAAACCCAATCCAAAAACGGAATTAGGACGTACTCAAAGCGCAACTGAACATACAGAACAGTGCAACAAGCGCTAACGGCACTAAACAGGGTATTAAATCCGTATTTACAGCGGTTTAAACCAGGCGTGTGAAACTAGCAGCCAAACGAAAGAGCAACGGTCGGGTAACCCGAACCGACGCCAGTCGCGGGGTCGGGACCAGTGTAGTTCCCGCCCACACTCTCTGTAACACACACTTCTCCTTCCCGTGGCTACAACACCAACGAACTGGAGAAAATGCTATGAAACTCGGAGGTACGCCTCAGAAAAAACTATCTAGCGACGAAATGGCTCCTGCCAACATGTCTCTCCGTTCGGCAACGGGCGGCAAATAAGCTATCCTAAGCGACGAAATGGTTCCAACCAACATGTCTCTCCGTTGGGCAACGGGCGGCAAAAACAAAATGGATGCTTCAATATCTACAGCACCGGATAAGCACATGCTCCTAAACAACTAAGTAATTAATGCGAATTACTAATGTAAGCGTGAGCAAGAGTGTGCTATGAGGCTTTATAAATATTTTTTACAAAGATCCTGTAGCGATACTTACAGTAGAAATAGGTTAAATCCTCGGTAAAAACTGGTGAACTGCCTATAACGTCTTCTCGTTATAAGCGGAATATGCTAATTGCTGAACCCGGATGTTGCTTCCTTCTCCCTCGGCCTCGAGTAGCCGAGGCTTAGTACCGAGGTAAAATATATATATATATATATATATAAACTAGCTTGTACAGAAAATGGAATTGAAGGGGTATGATGGAAGGGGCACCAACAACAATAAAAAAAGTACAAATATCATCAAGACAGATAATGGATGATAATTTAGTGTTTTGCTTACCTGGTATGAAGTTAAAAGCGAAGTCATCACATGTTGGGTTTTGAGCACAGGGGCAGCCCCCACGACATGGCAGCCAGAACTCGAAGGGCGGTCCATTCGAGGCAGTGTCCTTATCTATTGCGCTGATGGTGACTACCGTCTGCCCCTTATTTTCATTCTCAAAGATGACCGGCTGATAGTCCTCAGCGAAGACTGGGAAGTTGTCATTGATGTCGTTCAGACTCACGATGAGCGTTCCCGTTCCCGTCTGGGGTGGAATACCTGACAGCAAAGAAGAAAGCGGTTCCGCATTCAGTGAGAATACGCATCGACAGTTTTGAACAGAAATAACAAAAGCGTCTTCTTTTTACATGCCAAAGTTCAATTATTTAATGCTATGGATGCCTTGATGTCGCTGACGGTAGTGAATGGTGAGCTCAATACTAAAATAATTATATAGGAGGGAAAGAGGGAGAGAGGGAAAGAGGGAGGGAGAGAGGTAAATATGGGGAGAGGGGGGGGGGGGAGGGAGAGCTACAGGAGAGACGGGGAGAGGGAGAGCTACAGGGAGAGTGGGAGGAAGTTGGAGAAGGGAGAGAGAATAGGGGAGAGGGGAGAGGGGGGAGTAGGGGAGGAGAGGGAATAGGGGGAGAGAGGGAGATGGAGACAGGGGAAGTGGGAGAGGTAGAGGGAGACGGGGGAGAGAGGGAGAGAGGGGGAGGGAAGGGAGGGAGGGGGGAGGGAGAGGGAGGGGTAGAGAGGGAGAGGGAGAAAGAGGTAGAGGGGAAGAGGGAGGGAGGAAGAAAGGGAGGGAGAGATGGAAGGAGGGGGAGAGGGGGGGAGAGAGGAGGAGAGAGGAGGGAGAGAGTTGGAGGGGAGGGGAAGACGAGCAGAGAGGAGGAGCTGTGGAGAGAAGGAGAGGGGCAGACGGAGAAAGGGGTAGAGGGTGAGAGATGGAGAGAGGGAGAGGGAGAGGGAGGGAGAGATGCAGAGAGGGAGAGGGGGGGGGAGAGATGAAGAGAGGGAGAGGGAGAGACAGGGAGAGAACTCTCACATAACTCCTATATAACTATCACAGAACTCTCGCAGCACAGAACTCTCGCAGAACTCGTTCAGTGAGTGCCCTCTACTGGTGTTGCGCAGAGCTGAGCCTACCTTTATCTATAGCCAGGATGTGGATTCGGTGGACGGGCGTAGCTTCACGATCGAGCAGCTTAGCTGTAGTGACCAGACCAGTCCCGTCCACGGCAAACTGTCGGTGGGGGTCGGTGTCTCGATCAATGGCATAGCTGGGGAGGCAAGCAATGAGACAGGCTTAATGCAAGTTAAGGCTTCACAGACACAGGTTAAAGCCGCATAGTCCGGTAGTTTTCAGTTTCTGCCACATTAAAAAGATATACACCGTATTCTCCGGGGTTAACGCCCATGTGTTGGTTAACACCCACACCCATTTGGCCAATATTTTGTAAACGCCCACCCCTTAAACGCCCATGTGTGGGTAAACGCCTACCCCCCACTTCAGTGATTTGCCAATTTAAACACCCCGGGCATTAACCCTTGAGAATACAGTATATATAAATCGGATTCGGACTGACGAATTGCTGTTATATATATATATATTCTTGCCATTTTGTGAACGTTAATCATAGATTATTAAAAATTGCGGAAGTTCACGAAATCGCGGAGATATTTCATCGATGCTTTATAACCAGTGCGATTACTGAATCAGATTGTAAGTGAGTGGTTGGGGTTCTACACCCTATCAACACCTAAGGTCATATCAGAATGGCTTCCGACTTTCAGCAATGTACACTGATGGCGGCTATATAATGTGTGTCACTCTGAGCAAATCTGTGTCTTCAGTACCATGACACAATATCACACTTAGTCACCCTATCCTGTCGCACTGAATTAAACCAACCTTGCCCTCTCCTAGTACAGCTGAGAGTCAGGCAAGGCAGCAACATGTGTCAATTTTGTTAAGTTTTTATTTTGACTCGGCTGGGGACTGAACCATATGGAAACCTGTGTCGTGCATGGCAGGGCCGGCTGAAGGTACCGACAACTCGGGCGGTCACCTGGGGCACCACGTGCAAGGGCCTAGTAGGGGGTGCCACATCGGCGTTAAATCTGTTTTAAATGATACTTGTAAGGGCGGCAAAGTTCAGCTTTTCTGGGGTCGCCACCAACTCTAGGGCTGGCTCAGATGCATAGAATGTGAGAATGGCGGTCAGTTACCCCCCAAAAAACAGCCTGCAATCCTCACCTGAACTGTCGATTCATTCCAGTGTCCTTATCTGTAGCCGTAAAGCGGGCCAGCGAAGTACCCCGTGTCACATTTTCGTCAATGGGCACCTTGCGCGTGTTCGGTTGGAAGATTGGCGGGTTGTCGTTGAAGTCTGTGACGTAGACTTCTATGTAGGCGATGTCCTGGTGGGAGCTGTCCGTGTCTTGGACGAACACCGTCAAGTTGAAGAATGGGTTCACCAGTGTGTCATAGTCAACAGGCTGCGGATACAAGGCACACCGATGCTTATTAGAAGTGCAAGCATGTCAAATTAGTTTCGGAAAGCATGCCAAAACTCTGACACCATATGCTTCTGCAGTAACAGGTTGTATTAAATTGCCTCAGTATTTCCTTCTATGCGGTGACAAATGTTTGATAAGTGCACTAGTATCTAAGTTAGATATGTACAATAAAATCTAGGTAATTGCTTTGATTTTGAAAACTTGATGTTTTCATCACATTATGCAGCTTTGAATAATACTAACACCTTAGTTTCCGGGTGTTTCTTAAAATAAGATTAACATATAGTTAAGTAAGACTAACATATCACAGTCTCTGGATGCCTTTTTAAATAAGACTAACATATCAGTCTAGAGATGCTTCATTAAACAAGACTAACATATCATACTTAAATAAGCCTAACATATCATAGTCGATAGACGCTTCTTTAAATAAGATTAACAGATCATGATTAAATAAGACTAACATATAATCTCTAGATGCTTCTTTAAATAAGATTAACATATCATAATTAAATAAGACTAACATATCAGTATCTAGATGCTTCTTTAAATAAGACTAACATATCATAATTAAATAACAGTAACATATCATAGTTAAATAAGACTAACATATCATAGTCTCTAGGTGTTTCTTTAAATAAGACTAACATATCATGGACTAACGTGTCAGTCTCTAGACAATTTGTTAAATAAGACAAATATCACAGTTAAATAAGCCTAACATATCAGTCTCTAGATGCTTCATTAAATAAGATTAACATATCATAATTAAATAACACTAATAATTAGTAACATATTATAGTCTCTAGACCATTCTTTAAATAAGACTCCCACTGCATAGCTTCAGGGTGGGTGGCTGACCTTGAATACTTTGAGGACGCCAGTGTTGGTGGCCATAACACTTGACATGAAGAAGTTTTCGCGGTCTTCCTTGCGCAGTATGTAGGTCATCTGCGCATTGGTGCCCATGTCCCGGTCGGTGGCCGACACGGAGGTGATGGAGGCCCCGATCGGATAGTTCTCCGACATGGTCGTCTGATAGACCTTCTGCGTAAAGCGGGGCGCGTGGTCGTTGATGTCATCAACATTGATCGTTACAGTTGCGCTTGCTGAATAGAAAAATTATGTTAAAGCTGCAGTCTGATGAAGCGTAAAATTTGTCAAAACCAAAACAATCACTTAGATTTCATTCTACATATCTAACTTAGATACTGATGCACTTATTACGCATTTATTTCCACTTTAGACGGGAATACTAAGTAAACTTAATAGAACCTGCTACTGCAGAAGCCCATGGTGTCAGAGTTTTGGCATGCTTGTCACAATTTATTAAACATGTTTACACTTAAATATCTCAAAGGTTAGCCATTTAAAATAAAAGTTACTTCAAACTAAAGCAAGATAGATTACCACAATCAGCTTAATATATTTATCTCAGAAAAGAGAGAGAAACTCAAAACCATTGGACTATGCAACCTTAACAATATTAGTTAAATCTTTTGTTTTCCTCTTCTCGGCCCAGGCAGGAGCAGGGCACACACAGTGGTATACCTGACAACATTTGAAAATGGGAAAGCATAATCTTTTCACATGTCTCCCGTTTTGGTAGGTCGTGGGATCCGAGCTCACAGGTTCGAACCCTGATCGAGTCAAACTAATGACTTAAAAATTGATATTTGTTGCTTCCTAGCCAGGGGCTCGGAATTAATAGGATATGGCAAGGAGCAGTGTAATGAGGAAGACCAATCGTCCACGATTGAAATTTCCCCTGCTTAATCAACTAATGTATGCCCCCCAAAAATGTAATAAAATTGCATGCCATTATAATTTACTGTTATCCTAATCTTTTCAAACATGGAATAAAATTGCATAAGATTATAATTTACTGTGGTCCTAACTGAGCTGAGGGTATCTTACCTGAGCGTGCAGTGGGTGTACCCTGATCTTTCGCCTGCACAAGTATCAGGTAGCTCTCCTGGATCTCTCGGTCAAGCGCATCATTCATAGTGGTCACAATGAGGCCAGTGTTGGGATGGATACTGAACATTGGCCGACCCTTCTCCATGGGAACTTGCTTCAAGGAGTAGGTCACCGTGCCATTGTTACCCTTGTCCGCATCAGTGGCAATGACGGTCAACACGAGCACACCTGGCGGCAGCAGCAGGAACTAGGTCAGTCACAGTTAAGTCACAGCTAAGTCACAATCAAGCCATGCTGGCTGGCTCTCAATCAATGAGGGAGGAAACCAAACTGTTCATTCCACCAGATTCCATGAAATACAAACACAAACTGTGATGGTTGGTTAGCTCTGCTCACAAACTAGCATGACAATGATGGATAGTTGGCCTGGATCAAATGTGACGTGGGATGCAGTATGCACACAATCTGTCCGATGGAATGTACATGATCTGACAGGTGGAATGCACACAATCTGTCAGGTCGAGTGTACACAATCGGTCAGATGGAATGCACACAATGTGTCAGGTGGAATGTACACAATCTGTCAGATGGAAGTACACAATCTGTCAGAGGGAATGAACACAATCTGTCAGAGGGAATGTACAAACTGTGTCAAATGGAATCTACATAATTTGTAAGATGGAATGTACTCAATTTGTAAGATGGAATGTACACAATCTGTCAGATGGAATTTACATAATTTTTCAGATGGAATATACACAATCAGTCAGATGGAATTTACCCAATCTGTCAGATGGAATGTACACAATCCGTAAGAATGAACACAATCTGTAAGAATGTACACAATCTGTCATATGGAATGCACAAAATCTGTCAGATGGAAGGTACACAATCTGTCAGGTGGAATGTGCACAATCTGTCAGACGGAATGCATATCATCTGTCAGATGGAATGTACCCAATTTATTAGATCCAATGTACACAATCTGTCAAGTGGAATGTGCACAATCTGTAAGACTGAATGTACACAATCTGTCAGATGGAATGTATACAATCTGTAAGAACACACACAATATGTCAGGTGGAATGCACACAATCTGTAAGAATGTACACAATCTGTCAAGTGGAATGTACACAATCTGTAAGAATGCATACAATCTGTCAGGTGGAATGTACACAATCTGTCAGATAGTTTGACACACAACACTACAGATGGACGGACTCTGCCAAACCTTGACCACACGTTCTGCAATTTTACAATCGAAAGACGCCTTTACATAGGCATGTGTTATAATGGTTTGAATGAGTGGGTGGAATGATTTCAAATCAAACCGTCCACCCATGAGGACTATTATAATGACTACAAGTGGTTACATTGTGTCCTTCCGCGTTTTTTATAGTACATTTACAGAGCGAGTTTGCAATTTGTCTTGGAACTATATTCATGTGACTTCATATGGTAATAGCATCACTCGACTGAGCAGAGAGAGTACCTCTGCATCAAGCTACTGCGTGTGTAATAAAGTTGCATGACATTATAATTTACTGTGATCTTAATTCATCAGCTGTGAATCACAGTAGTAAGTAATCCAAGCAACCCAAGCTATAGGCGACAGAATCGGACAATTTGATCAAAAAGCTGCAATTGTGCGATAGCGCGTGACAATTCTACACACAATACATTTTAATTGCGGAGACAAACGACATGACAAAGGACACATCTACAGAGATGCCAACAATGGGAAGATTTTAACATTTTATTCGGAAGATAAGTTTTTGTGCAGCAACACGCAGAACGACAATCGGGCATATATCATGAAATAGCATAATCATACAATATATATGTATATATAATTATATTATATACTTTTTCATGCAAGTCCCACCATATATCCCACCATGCGTCTATGTGTCGTTTTCTAGGCTCTGCTTGCCACCTTGAGCTGCTGATGTAGCTGATTTTGCCTTTCATATTAGCTGATTTTTTTTTTAGGTGAGTAAGAGTGAAAATCGAGAGATTTGCAAATGGAATCGTAATATCGGAAGAGAGTAACCAAAATCGGGAGCGTTCTTACAAAATGGGAGCAGTTGGCATCTCTGCATCTATCAGTGTATGCATAGTCCTTTCCTCTACAGTGAATAGGTTTTAATTTGTTGTTAGTTATCTACTTTGACTGGACACATATATTTGCAAAAATATGATTCAGTTTTACTTATTTCACCAAAACCACGCGCTAAATTGCATAGGCCAAGTTGGACCTTCCAGTCGACTGACTATATCAGTATCAGCCGAGTAGAAGTAATTAGAGCTACTCTGAAGCCATATTTCTTAAACCCACAAAACATGCAAACTTTTAAAATTAAATTTTAATTACAATTTCTTTCATTTTGCACACAAAAAAACAATTAAAAAAATGTATCTGCTTTAATACATAATTACCTTAATTAATTTGAATAGCAAACGATTATAAAAATTGTTTTTAATCCAGTCATTAACAAAGTTTTTTTTAAAAATCTGCTCTAATACAGAATTACCTTAATTAATTTGAATAGGAAACTATTAAAATAATCATTTTGTTAAATCTAGTCATTAAGAAGGTGTTTTAAAAACAGAACAATACAGGAAAAACATTTCAAACATGAGGTTATCATTTGCTTTCACGTTGTCCCTTCACAGCCAGTTTGCAGCATTGCACATACAACTGGCAAACACCAACACCTGCCAAGGAGAAAGCACCACAAGGTACGCACACCGACATGGATGACAGTAGAGTTAGAAGTCCACCTGGTGCCGGACAAAGGCGAGGTAGGGTTAGTGTACTAATTAATGTTCACCTACCGCACACGCCACAGGCCGAGCAGTGCATCAGTAACATTGTAGTTTGTACGCACACACAGTTAGTGCTGTGCAGGTTAGGAGCAGCCACGCATACACACACGCACACGCACACCACACACACACACACATCCTCCTCACTCACACCCATCACTCACACGCATCCATACACCTCACACACCCATCCTCCTCACTCACATCCTCCTCACTCACACACCTCACACACCCATCACACACAGACACCTCACACACACCCATCCTCCTCACTCACACACCTCACACACATCCTCCTCACTCACACACCTCACACACACCCATCCTCCTCACTCACACCTCACACACATCCTCCTCACTCACACCTCACACACACACCTCACACACCCATCCTCCTCACACACATCCTCCTCACTCACACACACCCATCACACACATGCACACAGACACCTCACACACACCCATCCTCCTCACTCACACACCCTCCTCACTCACCCACCTCACATACACACATCCTCCCCCTCACACACCTCACACACACCCATCCTCCTCACTCACACACCTCCTCCTCACATCCTCCTCACACACACCAATCACTCCCACGCACATACACCTCACACACACACATCCTCCTCACTCACCCATCCTCCTCACTCACACCTCACACACACCCATCCTCCTCACTCACACACCTCCTCACTCACACACCTCACACACCCATCCTCCTCACTCACACATCGCACACACATGCCCATCCTCC
This sequence comes from Branchipolynoe longqiensis, assembly GCA_030323885.1. Classification (NCBI taxonomy): domain Eukaryota; kingdom Metazoa; phylum Annelida; class Polychaeta; order Phyllodocida; family Polynoidae; genus Branchipolynoe; species Branchipolynoe longqiensis. Next base: position 20,308,302 of record CM059194.1, on the reverse strand, counting down.
TCACTCACACACCTATCCTCCTCACTCACTCACCAGGCACACACACGTCTCTCACCCACACCTCACATACCCATCACCATCCTCCTCACACGTCAGACACATCCCACCACCCTTCACTCACACACCGCCCCCTCACACACACACACACCCTCACTCACACACGAGGCACACACCCAAACCCCATAACTCACACACCCACCACTCCCCTCAATCACACATCAAGCACACCCCACCCATCCCCTCAAACACACAGTCACCCTGCACCCCCCCCCCCTCACTCACACACCAGGCACTCACATTCACCCCCTCACACACCAGGCACACACCAGGCACACACACCACCACCCTCACACCATAGTCATACCCCCACCACCTCCTCACTCACACACCAGGCACACACACGCATCCCCCCCACACACGGACACAACTTATACACCAGGCACCCCCCATCATCACCCCTCACTTACCGGGACACTCAGTCAGCCACCCACTCACTCACGCTCACTCACACTCACTCACTCACCCACCCACTCACCCACCCACTCACTCACCCACTCACTCACCAACTCTCACCCACTCACTGACCCATCCATTCACCCACCCACTCACTCACTCACCCTCACTCACCCACCCACTGACCCACCCACCCACTCACTCACCCACTAACTCACCCACCCACTCTCACACACTCACTGACCCACCCACTGACCCAGCCACTCACTCAACCACTGACCCACCCACTCACTCACTGACCCACTCTCTCACCCACTCACTCAGCCACTCTCACACACCCATCCACTCACACTCACTCACTCACACACTCACTGACCCACTCTCACACACTCACTCACCCACCCACCCACTCACTGACTGACCCACCCACTGACTGACTGACTCATTCACCCACTCACTCACCCACTCACTCACCCACTCACTCACTCACTCACCCACTAGTTCTACTTGCAGGCCTTTCACTGGGGGTGCCCGATAACAGGGACGGCAGCAGGTTAGACTTACTGCCACCAGGGGTCCTGTTGTGGACAGGGAATGTGATGTAGAGTAGGTTAGTAAGAGCTGATGTTGGCACTCTGCTGTCACTGTCACACCACTCATGCACCCATCTACACACACTGACACTGATACTGTCACACCACTCACACACATCTACACACACTGACACGGTCACACCACTCACGCACCCGTCTACACACACTGACACTAGCACTGTCACACCACTCACACGCCCGTCTACACACTGACACTGGCACTGTCACACCACTCACATAAACGTCTACACACACTGACACTGTCACACCACTCACATACACCTCTACACACACTGACACTATCACTGTCACATCATTCACACACCATCTACACACACTGACACTGTCACTGCCACACCACTCACACACCCATCTACACACACTGACACACGTACCAACAATGACACACATACTGACATTATGATACACACTGACACACATACTAACACTGGCAGATATACTGACAGATATTGACTGACACACTCGATGACACACACTGACACATATACTAGCACAGGTACAAATACTGACTGACACACATACTGATACACACTGACACATATATATACACTGACACATACTGACACACATACTGACTGACAAGCATATTGACAAACACACTAACAGACATATTGACATTACGACACACAATGACTCGCATACTAACACTGGCCACACATACTGACCAACACACATACTGACACAAATACTGACATTATGACACACACTGACACATATACTAGTACAGGTACAAATACTGACTACCGCATACTGATACACACTGACACATATATATATATAAACTGACACATACTGACACACATACTGATTGACACACACACACTGACAGATGTACTGACATTACGACACACATACTGACACATATACTGATACACACTGGCACATGTATATAACCACTGAGACACACTGACACACATATTGACACACACACTGACAGTGACACACATGCTAACAGTAACACATATACTAACACATATATGCACACTGAGACACACTGACACACATATTGACACATATACTGACACACATTGATACACTGACTGAGAAATATACTGACACACATACTGATATATTACGCCCACAATGACACACACATACTAACACTGGCCACATATAATAACTGGCACACATACTGACACACATACTGACATTACCACACACACTGACAGATACACTAACATTGGCACAAATGCATACTGACACACACCTTGATACATACGGACACATGTATATACACACTGGCACACACATTGACACACACAAATACGATGACCCTGCATGTTGTGCGTGGCAATGTTCTATCCTGTCACAAGGAAAGGTATGTCCCACTACCCCCCTACAGTACGCGATATACCTGAGACACACAGCTAAATGGGTCTCTCTCTCACTTCCTACACAATTACACCACGATGGAATCAATAGCCTCAGAAATCAATCAGATGCATCATTCCTCATCACTTTACATAGGGGAACGGTAAACACAACTTGAGCTACAACAATTGGATATATGTGTGATTGTCCTTTGTTGATTAATTTAAAGCATCCACAAACAGCTGTCACACATTGCTGCACATGGCATACACCCTGTTGACAGTATTCAAACTGTCAAGGGCATGCCATCCCCCTAGCAGCAGATTCTGTCAGCATGGAATCGTCGGGGTGGGGTTAAACATTCCTATTTCTGCCACATGCAAGTTAATAACAAATATGCCTTAGTTGATTTGTCTAATTGCTGATTGTAAGGAGGCCTGGGTCTATATACCTTGAGTTGTTGAAGCTTACCATTCACATCTGGAACTGTACTGGCAGTGAACTTGCCTATGTTAGATACAATGGTGGGAGGCTTTTGCTGACATCAAAGTGCACCTGCCGACCCGACAACTAGCAAAGGGGAGAGAGCTGACTGCTGATTGGATGACGGGGAGAGAGCTGACTGCTGATTGGATGATGGGGAGAGCTGACTGCTGATTGGATGACAAGGAGAGAGCTGGCTGCTGATTGGATGATGGGGAGAGAGCTGACTGCTGATTGGATGACAGGACGAGAGCTGAGTGCTGATTGGATGATGGGGCGAGAGCTGACTGCTGATTGGATGACAGGGCGAGAGCTGGCTGCTGCTTGGATGATGGGAAGAGAGCTCACTGCTGATTGGACGATGGGGGAGAGCTGAATGCTCATTGGATGACGGGGAGAGAGCTGATGGCTGATTGGATGATAGGGAGACAGCTGACTGCTCATTAAATGATGGGGACAGAGCTGCCTGCTGATTGGATGACGGGGAGATAGCTGACTGCTGATTAGACAAGGGGGGGGGAGCTGAATGCTCATTGGATGGCAGGGAGAGAGCTGACTGCTAATTGGATGATAGGTAGAGAGCTGACTGCTAATTAAATGATGGGGAGAGAGCTGACTGCTGATTGGATGATGGGGAGAGAGCTGACTACTGATTGGATGATAGGGAGAGAGCTGACTGCTCATTGAATGATGGGGAGAGCTGACTGCTGATTGGATGATGGGGAGAGAGCTGACTACTGATTGGATGATAGGGAGAGAGCTGACTGCTCATTAAATGATGGGGAGAGAGCTGACTGCTGATTGGATGATGGGGGGAGAGCTGACTGCTGATTCGATGGCAGAGGCAGAGGTTGTGGGAGGAATAGCCAAATGCAGACAACATATTGCCAGTTGCAATCTAGGGGACAGGGGGTGGGGAGGAGGGAGAGGGAGAAGAACGAGTTTCCAAGGTTATCTACTGGACAAATAATAAATTCCTCACATGCAACATTCCTTTGCACTACTACAACCATTGCGCATTATTTACCAAATTATCCCCACTCGCACATAACTGATTCCGTCTGTGTAGAAATAATTACAGGCCTGCTGGTGGACCTACAGGCTTGGTTCCCGCCGTTCTGCCCTCTATCTGTTTATCTGTACATCTCTCTGCTTATCTATCTATGTATCCATCTGTATATCTATCTGTCTGTCCGTCAATATCTAATTATCTGTTTATCTATCTGTCTATTATTTATAGATATGTCTTCCGACCTATCTAGCTACCTATCTATTTACCTGTCTATACCTATTTATTTGTTTATCTCTACATGTCTACCTATCCATCTATCTGTCTATTCATCTGTCTGTGTATCTATTTATCTATTTATGTCTAGCTATATGTATATTTATCCATCCATTTTGTTACTTATCGCTCATATGTATGTATGTATGTATGTATGTATGTATGTATGTATGTATGTATGTATGTATGTATGTATGTATGTATGTATGTATGTATGTATGTATGTATCTACCTACCTACCTACCTACCTAATTCTGCATATCTATATATCTCTGCACACACCCTGCTCATTTAAGTAGTTCCAACACAAATCAGACTAGCCACCTCATCACAGAACCCAACACCCTGGGGTTGGCCATGACGCACACACCACTCCCAACATACCTTAGCGCACTCGTACTAGTAGTAGTCCTACTACGCGCTGCATGCGCGCGGCGAGGTGCGCATGCGTCTCGCGCGCACGTATGGTTAAACTATTGACCTGCTCCGTTCACCCACACTTGACAGTAGCGAAGCTGATCGCCACAAAACGCGGACAAGTCTCTGTTGTTATTGGGCTGAATTTCTCGCTCTCTCGCGCTCTCCATCTCTCTTTCTTTCTTTCTCTCTCTTTCTTTCTTTCTTGTTCACACATTCGGGGCACAAGGCAGCAGTACTTACTACAAAGAGGTAAAACTGGTGTGTGTACACATAATGAAGGTAAGCACCCGCCCGCCGTTTTCCGCCGTCGTCTACAGAAAACCCAGTACCTGGGCCGCGTTCAGGATGTACCTCGGAAGCACCTCGGAGAAATTCCAGACGTCGTGCTAGTCTGAATGGCCTATAGCTGTCGGCTGCTTCGAAAATGGCAGCCCCCATAGGGTGAAGCCATTTGCAATTGAAAGAATAGCTCTGATTGGCTGAAACCACTAAAATGGACGGCCATTTTAGAGGTGCTTTTTGCCTCCCACCTGAAAAGCGCGACATCGCATAGTCGACTCCGAGGCGCACCCTGAACGCAAATTGGCCAAAAAGACGTTGTGGAGCCATCTCAGAGTCGACTCTAAGGGATACCTGAACGCGGCCCTGCCAACGGGGCGGGAAACTTGAGCGTGCGCCCGGACCCCCAACAGCCAGCACGTCGCAAACCTAGCGGAGGTGGAGGGAGGGAGGGAGGAATGGAGGGGGAGGGGATGGGGATCGGGGTGTTAGTCTGAAGTTCCCACCGCCTGATCGGTATAAATTCCCGAGTTGACAGATAACGGGTGTTAAGCCTACCTGCTACTGGGCTGGTCAATGGATGGGAGTTAGTTCTAGCCACAACCACCAGGGGGATAGGGTCAGTCAAACTTACAGAGCTGTCACACTAGAGGGCAGCACTCGCTTGTTTATGTGTTTCATTAAACAGGGACAATTTCAATGGTAGGAAATTGGTCTTCCTCGTTCCACTGGTTTTTTTTGCGCTATCCTAATGATGCCAAGTGCCAGGTAAGTAGCGAGTATAAATTTGTTAAGTCTTGACTTGGCCGGGTTTTCGAACCCAGAGTTTGAATCCCCACGACCTGGTAAATGGTGATAATATTTTTTGCGTTTTGTTTATGCTACTAAAAATGCCACAAAGAAAGAAACAAAGAAACAAGGCACACCGTGCCTACTCGGGTGGTTGTGGTAGTAGAAAGTGGTTGCTATGACAACACATGTGGCGGGCGGGCGGGCGGGCGCGGGGAGATGGGGGGAATGGTGTGGGGGGGGGGGGTGAACAAAACGGCAAGGGGAATAAGTTAGCAAATCTGTAGAGCTACTGCAAAAAACCAATACCATTATAAAGAGGCAGAGCCGGGTTGGTGGTTGCGAGCACACAGCGCAGAAACCCTGTCACTCGGTAGAAGCGCTGCATGACAGTGGCTGTCACCAATGTGACACTGACAGTGACAGTGACAGTGTCCTGCATATAGTGCACCATGCAATGGTCTGTGCTGCCAGAACAAGCAGGAACAGTGCGGGAACCAGTGTCTCTGACATGTTGTCACTCGGTAAGAGCGCTGCATGACAGCGGCTGTCACCAATTTGACAGTGACAGTGTCCTGCATATAGCACACCATGCAATGGTCTGTGCCGCCAGAATGAGCAGGAACAATGCGGGAATCATTATCTCTGATGTGCTGTCACTCAGTAGGAGCACTGCATGACAGCGGCTGTCACCAATGTGACAGTGACAGTGTCCTCCATATAGCACACGATGCAATGGTCTGTGCCGCCAGAACAAGCAGGAACAACCCGGGAACCAGTGTCTCTGATGCGTTGTCACTCGGTAGGAGCGCTGCATGACAGCGGCTGTCGCCAATGTGACAGTGACAGTGTCCTTCATATAGCACACCATGCAATGGTCTGTGCCACTGGAACAAGCAGGAACAGCGCGGGGCAGGAACAGCGCGGGAACAAGTGTCTCTGACGTGCTGTCACTCGGTAGGAGTGCTGTATGACAGCGGCTGTCACCAATGTGACAGTGACAGTGCCCTGCATATAGCGCACTATGCAATGGTCTGTGCCGCCGGAACAAGCAGGAACAGCACGGGAACCAGTGTCTCTGTCATGCTGTCACTCAGTAGGAGTGCTGCATGACAGTGGTTGTTACCAATGTGACAGTGACATTGACAGGGACAGTGTCCCACATACAGCGCACCATGCAATGATCTGTGCCACCGGAATAAGCAGGAACAGCCCAGGAACCAGTGTCACTGACGCGCTGTCATTTGGTAGGAGGGCTACATGACAGTGACTGTAACCAATGTGACAGTGACAGTGTTCTGCATACAGCGCGCCATGCAATGGCCTGTGCCGCCAGAACAAGCAGCAACAGTGCAGGAACCAGTGTCACTGATGCACTGTCACTCGGTAGGAGCGCTGCATGACAGTGGCTGTTGCTTATGTGACAGTGACAGTGAACAAGCAGAAACAGCATGGAAACCAGTGTCACTGATGCGCTGCCAGAACAAGCAGGAACAGCGCGGGAGCTGTTGTCACTGATGCGCTGTCACTCTGTAGGAATGCTGCATGACAGTGGCTGTTGTCAATGTGACAGTGACAGTGTCCCGCATACAATGTGCCATGCAATGGCCTGTGTTGCCGGAACAAGCAGGAACAGCTTGGAAAACAGTGTCACTGATGCGCTGTCACTCGGTAGCAGCACTGCATGACAGCGGTTGTCGTCAATGTGACAGTGACAGTAGCGATGTCCTGCATACAGTGTGCCATGCAATGGCATCCGCCGCCAGAACAAGCAGGAACAGCATGGGAACCGGTGTCACTGACACACTGTCACTCAGTAGGAACCCTGCTAATGTGACAGTGACAGTGAACAAACAGAAACAGCATGGAAACCAGTGTCACTGATGCGCTGTCACTCGGTAGGAGCGCTGCATGACATGACTGTGACAGTGACAGTGTCCCGCATACAGCCCGCGCTGCCGAAACAAGCACCGATGCCCGGGGACTGTAGTTGGTAGGTTAGTTAGTCTGGGTGTGGGGTGAGTTAATAAACGACGCCGTGGTGCTGTCACTCAACTGACAGTGACATTGTGTGACAGCGAAGGATGGCGGGAGGCGGCGGGCGTTGTGGGTGTGGTAAGAAGTATATATATATGTACAGTGGAGTTACTTACCCCCCTCTGTATTGTTGTCAAACCTGTTCTGGCACGTGCAGCCTATTACAGGTGTGGGACGAGATACAGACGGAGGTGGTGGAGGTAGTGGAGGAGGAGGAGGCAAAATACCACTGTTACAAAGAGTGTCCACCAGGTGGCGCGTCACTACTGTACATTTACCACCGGCGCGCCGTGTGCAGAGCAAACAGATTGCGTCAGGCTGCGCCGGGTACTCCCTCTCTCTTTTTGGCCACTATCTCATGGATCAAGTTCGACCAGCAATTTTCTTCTTTGTAAAATTTTTTTTTTTTAAGTGTAAGCATGGGGTTCTTTGTGGCTTTTTACTTATTTTAAAACGTTATGCAGCTGTGGCAGTGGCGGTGGCGGTGGCGGTGGCGGTGGCGGTGGCAGTGGCGGTGGTGGAAGATGGGAGCAGGGAGCAGGGGACTATAGTATATATAGGAAAAAGGGCGTATGCTAATAATAAATAATGGTAAGCTTTGGGGGCTGAGAAGGAGGGAGTGGCTGGAGCTAAGGTTGGGACCGGGTGCACTCCTAGTGTACTGAGTATCTCCCCTCCCCCTCCCAGTCCCAGCACCCATTCAACACCCACCCACTCAACCTCCCCAGAGCCAATTTGTGGTTAAATGCTTTCAATTGGATCACGTGTCTAGGAATGCTGCTGTTGCCATTCTAATCAACAACCCCCCACCCCGACTCCACCCCCAACATCACTAGCACCCCTCGCTATCTACCCTGTCTGCGTATGTATCTTATCTCAGGTGTGGGATACCCCCTCTCCCCTCCCCTGACCTCCCACCGCTCCACCCACACCCCCATCACAAATAAATGATAAATAATTTGACACAACCTCTTAGGTACATTTGTATGTGCATTAAGTTAGTAAATGAAGCCTCAATTAGAGTAGCAATCATAGAATTAAATGGTGTGTACCCCCCCCCCCCCCACCCCTCCGCTCTAGGCGTGTGCGTGTTCGCGTGTTTGTGTACAGGTGCTCTGTGTATATATGTACTAAAGGCCCTGTCACATTACGACGCTTCTGCCGGCGCGCCGGCAACGCGCAAAATATTTGCAACCCGTCGAGAAACGTCGAACTTTTCGGCGCTTTGGGAGAAAGTTTGACACGGCGCAGCGTGTTAGTGGCGTGTTGGAGGCGCGTTATTGGCGGTTAGTGGCGCGTTATTGGCGCGTTATTGGCGCGTTAGTAGCGTGTTATTGGCGCGTTGTCGGCGCCCTGGTGGCGCGCTATCGGCGCGTTTACAGCGTGGAGGGAGCGCGTTGGTATCGTGTTAGTATTGCGTCAACCCGTACATACCCGCCAGCAACACGTTAGGACGCGCCCGCAGCGCGTCCACAGCGCGTCCACAGCGCGCGGCCAACGCATCCAGGCGCGCCGGCAACACGTCCAACGCGCCGAGAAACGCTGGAGCAACGCCAATGGCATGCCCACAACACGTCGATGGGACGTTCCCGACGCGCCGACGGAACGCTCCCATTTTTGGGGAAAAAGAGCCAACGTTAACCAACATTGATCAACGTCCTGCCAGCGTTCCGCCGGCGCGCCGCCAACGCGTGTCGACGTGTTGCTAACGCGTCCGTAACGCGCCCTCCAACCCGTTGGCGCGCGTCGCCGCGCGTCCAAAGTTTTGCGCATGCACAAAACCTCGACGCGCCCCGACGCGCCCCGACGCGCGCCGACGTGTCCATTCACACGTTGCTATGTACCGACGCGCCGGTAGCGCGCCGGCAACGCGCCGGTAACGAACCGGACGTGTACCGACGTGTTGAACAAAAACCCAACCCGTCGGCACGCGTCGAAGCGCGCTGGGGAGAAACGTCGTAGTGTGACAGGGCCTTAAGGTTGTCTGTGTGTGGTTGTGTGTGGATGTGTATAAAGCGCTGTATATGAATGTGTGTATCATCTGTATGGGTGCGCATTGTTTGTTGGAACTTTACATCCTGGCAACATCTAAGGTCATATCAGGATGGGCCCCGACTTGTGACAGTGCACACTCATGCCGACTTTATACTAATTATAGTGCTGCCCCACTGGGAGACCAGACCACCAGCACCATGACCCGAGTCAGTTACATTATCCTGACACTGAGCAAACCAGTCCTTGCTCTATCCTATTAATGCTGAGCGCCAGACTAGGTAGCGACAAGTATACATTTTTATAAGTCATTGATTTGACTCGGCTGGAATTCGAACTCCTGACTTTTCACATGTGTATGCTCTGTATGTGCCTGTATGTGTGTATGTGTATGTGTGTCCAAATGCTCTATATAACATACAAAGGTTGTGTGCATGTATGCAGAAACTTATATATATATGTGTGTGCATGTATGTGTGTAGAGTGTCTGTATGTTTATGTGTCTACAGGCCTTGTGCGCATGTGTCTCTGTGTCTGTGCATGTGTGTATGTGCATGTGTGTATGTCCATGTATGTATGTGTATGTGTGTACAAATGGTATATGCGTGTGTATATAACATACATGCATGTATGCAGAAACTTATATATATATATGTACGTGTGTGTAGAGTGTCTGTATGTGTCTACAGTCCTTGTGCACGCGTGTCTCTGTGTCTGAGTGTATGTGTATGTGCATGTGTGTACGTGCATATATGTATGTGTGTGCAAATGCTCTATGCGTGTGTATATAACATACATGCATGTATGCAGAAACTTATACATATACATATGTACGTGTCTGTATGTGTGTAGAGTGTCTGTCTGACTGTATGTGCATGTGTGTATGTGCATGTGTGTGTGTATGTGCATGTGTATATGCATGTGTGTATGTGCATGTGCATGTGTCTGTGCACGTGTATGCGCATGTGCAGAGGCTCCCGCCTAATGAACTGAGTGCGAGTACATACGTAGCTGAACATAAGGATGCGCATGCGCAAAGGTCTACCCCAGCCATTGGCTAGCTAAGCATGTAGGGCAGCAGCAGCACTTAGCAAGTCCCGCTTGGGCGCTACAAGAATTACCAGGCAACTCACCGGCAGCCATAAATCATATGCCTGGGTGTCAATTCTTAATAGCATATCACAGGGCACAACAAGACGAAAAGAGCCCCCCCCCCCCCACAACCCCCCACCCACCTTCCGAGGTGCCAAGTAGATAAGAGTGTGTGCAGAGAGATCTCCGTAATACACAAATTGTAAATAGGCAGAAATAGCGTGGCCGAAGGAGGCAAGGTCTAGGAGGGGAGTTCGCCCCCCATCCACAGGCGTCCCCAGGAAAATTTGGAAACAAAAATGATACAAAATTTTGTATTCTGGTGTATTTTGATGAAAAATATGCTGACATTTTAAAATTGTTTAAATGAGCTAAAAAAATAATAAAATGATTCTTTGGCGGGAGATTACGAATTTAAAGCAGGAAATCGGGAGATTGTGGGTTATTTTGCTATATTTTAGGGAGATCTCGCGCCAAATCGGTAAGACTTGGCACCTCTGCTTCCCCCCGCCCCCTTCCTGGGATTGAATGGTAGGTAACGGAAATGAGGCTTGAAGATTAAGGCATCATCATCATCAGCCGCAACAGATAGATCTATGGAAGGAGCGGCAACACACTGTGGGTGGCACGCAGAAAGGGGTTAAACGACATATGGCATTCAACACGAGCGTGTACACATCGGGGCGGGGGGGGGGGGGGGGGGGGCTACCTGGGTGTGTGGTCTCAAAAGGCTTCAACTTCTCCTCCTCACTATCTTCTGATAGTCATCGTTTAATTCTAATTAAGTCATTATATATACATATATACAGATATATACATAGATATGTATATATGAATGTATATACATATGTGTATATGTGTGTATATATATGTATGTGTGTGTGTATATATATATGTGTGTGTATATATATATATATAGATTAGTTAGACGAATCTTACCTTGGTATAGATGATGGATAACTGTTGTTTTCCCGAGGTATAAGCCTCGGCTAGACGTGGGTGAGGGAGAGAGGTAAGCACATCCGGGTACAGCAATCTTTACCTACTAATTCAGGATAAAATGATCTCTAAAATTCTAAATACTAATGTTTCCTTGGTACAAGCAAGGGACTAGACGTGGCAGGGTGTGGAGGGTGGGCCCTCACCCACGTCTAGCCGAGGCTTATACCTCGGGAAAACAACAGTTATCCATCATCTATACCAAGGTAAGATTCGTCTAACTAATCTATTTTACCTCGGTATATAGCCTCAGGCTAGCCGCAGGCTAGGGAGACTTTACGTAATATCATTTTATCCTGATATTTTATTTATTTTATTTGTTTATGTTTTTTGGTATGGAACGTTGGTTAACCTTATATGTTTGTGACAATGGTATGTTCTCACCTTTTTTTACTTTAATGTTGTAGCAGTCGCCGTGCGACGCCACTTGGCTTTTCCAATCGCTTGTTATAATGTCTAGCAAACGATCGTTCGGTCTTCCATCCTGCATGCGCTAGTATGCGCTTGACCGAGCATGCCTTTGACACCATGGCTCCTCTTGTTGAGTGTGACGCATATTTGTCCGTATCCACTCCTGCCATCTTTAGGACATTAAAGCTGGATAGTCCGATGAAGCATCACATTTTCAAAATCAAAACAATTATCTAGATTTGGTTCTACATATCTAACTTAGATACTGATGCACTTATTAAGTATTTGTTGCCACATATAAGGGAATATCAAGCCAATTTAATAGAACCTGTTACTGCAGAAGCCTATGATATCAGAGTTTTGGCGTGCTTGCCAAAATTATCTTCACATGTTTGAATTTCAAATATCTCAAAAGATAGCCATTTCAATTAAAAGTTACTTCAAACTAAAGTAAGGTAGATTATAATGATCAATTTAATATATTTATCTCAGAAAAATGTCAGAAACTCAAAACCATCGGACTATGCAACTTTAATTGTCCATCTGGCGAGCGTATCTCTTGATATGCCCTTGTGTGGCTTAATAAAGCTTATCAACAATTGTCTTGAGTTTCTAACACCTTGTGTCTTGGATATATATGTTCTGATCGCGGAAACTACACACAGTTTCGGATTGTCTTTGAATTGTGTTACATCAATTGATGACAAAGGATCACCTAAACGATTAGATTTTAACAATGTTGTCAAATCGAAGGTCGCTTGCCTTCTATCTATTTCCAGTCCATCCAGTGAAAGTGCCACTATAGTCTGGCCTCGATGACCTGTGACTAACAGTAATAAAAGTGCTAACTTAAACCCTAATTGTTTTATATCTAGAAAGCTATTATGTGGCCAATCGTTAAACATTTTGAATACCAGTGACACATCCCAAAATCGGTCATATTTTGGTTTAGGTGGGTTTCGTTCATAAATTCCCTTTAGTACCCATGATATAACATGATGTTTACCCATTGTATCTCCCCTTGTTCTGGGAAGGATAATCGAGAGAGCGCACCTGGCAGCATTAATTGCGCCGTAACCTAGCCCTTCTTGTTCTAACATTCTAAAGAATCTACACACTTGGGCAATAGTTGGGTTCATGGGTTTAACCTTGTGAATAAGACAATAAACACCCCATTTTTTCAAATATGTGGTATACATTTTAACTGTTCCTTTTCTCCACGCATGTGACACTAGCCGTTCTTGTGTAATTTTGTCTAAACCAAATTGTTCTAGGTATTTATTTAGAAAAGGAATGCAAGCAACGGTGTTGTTGCTACGTTGCCGTGATGTTCCAGAGGGCCTTGGTGAGTTAGATTTCCTCGGGATTTTGGGAATCTGAGGCAATCTCGGGCTGTCGAGGCTAGTCCTGCTAGCCATGGCTGTGTCCCATTCGGGGACGATCAGGATGGCGTGAGACCGGTCCATCTTTATCTTTCGTGCCACTCTGGTAATGATGTTGAAAGGGGGGAAAATATAATAAAATTCATTTTCCCAAATCAGTGAGAAAGCATCTATGTGCAAAGCAAATGGTTCTGGGTGCCATGAAACATATCTGTTAACTTTAAAGTTATTCCTTGATGCGAATAAGTCAACCGTAGGTGAACCCCATTGGCGACAAATTTTGTTGAAAATTTTTATGTTCAAATTCCATTCTAAATGGTCGTGAAAGACTACTCTTTTTGTCGGCCAGGACGTTTTGCGATCCTGGGATATGTGAAATGGTTAACCATATTTGATGTTTTTGCGCCCAGTTCCAAATACTTTGTGCCAAGTTATTGCACTCTTTTGACTTTGTACCTCCCATATTCCTGACATATGCCATGGCCGTAGTGTTATCTGTAAGCAGTTGAACAGTATTTTTGGGTATTTTAATTAGGCTTGAGAGGCCTACGTAAATCGCTCTTAATTCAAGAACATTAATATGGTCTGATTTTTCGTTTTCTAACCATCTCCCTCCTGTTGCTACATCATTTCGATGAGCTCCCCAACCTTGTAATGACGCATCGGTAGTAACTACCGTGTTGGGTTGGTCCATTCTAATGGGATTGGAAGAGTTATTGATATTCTCGATCCACCAAGATATATCTGTGTAACCATCCTGGGAAATGTACATTATTCTTTCAAAGTTACTTTTTGTACGTGCTAACGCTCTATTCTTGTCTATTTCTAGAGACTTGAAGTGCGCCGCCCCATAAAGAACAGCCGGCGCATATGAAACCATTATACCGATAAGGACAGCGACCTGTCTAATCTTTGGCCTAGATATGTCAAGCAGCTGGGAAGCCGTCTCATGAAACTTCTGTAGTTTCTGTTCCGTTAATGATACGGTCATTGCTTTGGTGTTGATTAAAAACCCCAGGCATTTTAATTCCTTATTCCGGACAAAAACGGTCTTTTTGTCGTGTATGTAAAAACCTAATTCTGTTAATAAAGTACACAAATCATTCACTGCCAAATGGCATTTGTTAAAGGATTCTGCCATAATAAATGAATCATCTATGTATGGAAACATTGTATGTCCTAATCTTCCCATAACAGCAAACACAGGTTTTAATAACTTTGTAAACAGTTGAGGTGCGCAGGCTAACCCATTGGGCATGCAAGTAAATTGGAAAAGGGAACCGTTCCACATAAATCTCAAAAATTTTCTATGTTCTTTGCAAATAGGAACTGTATAATACGCGTCTCTTAAGTCTACACTGGCAAGCCAGGCATGCGGCGTAATTAAGTCTCTCGCCGTTTCTAATGAGAACATTCTAAAATGTTTATATGTTACCAATTTATTTAACTTAGTCAAATCCAAAATCATGCGAATTTCGCCATTTGGTTTGGGCCTAGAAAAGACATTAGAAATAAACTGTCCTTTTGTGTTTTGTACTCTTTCAATAATACCTTTTGTTTCAAACAGCGAAACCTGAAAATTTATTTGGCGTTTTTCTGCTATGTTAAATTTGTATGGGAACGGAACTCTTTCCTGTTTTGGTATGTCTGTGAAAGGTATTTGAACTCCTTTTACTATATCCAAAATTTCCCTATCCGATGTAATGTTAACCCATTTGTGCAAACAGTTAAGGATATTGCCTGCCTTAAACTTGCTTACATAAGTTTGTGTCTCTTCAGACACCGTGTTGAGTGTAGGAGTCTGTGTCTCTACTTGGCTCCTGGCCGCGGGAATTGGGGTTTGGGTGTAAACTCCCTTTTGTATCCGCGGTTGTCATTCCAACCCGTGTTCTGGCGTTCTCCTCTGCCTCGTCCTCTGGGATTGAAGCCGAATGAGGGACCTCCTCGTCCCGGCCTTCCTCCTCTCCGGAAGCGAAAATCCGAGCGGGGCCGTCGGAATTTGTTGGTGTTGTCAAACTTGTTGGTGCCATCCGTGTTTTTAGCGCTTTTAGTGTCTACCTCGACAGCTTTGAAGAGGTGCGCTAGCTGATCGCCAAACATTTTGGTTTTGTCCAGTGGCTTGCCTAGCACCGGCTTTGGCGGTAGGTAAAGAGTGTACTCTTTACCATCATTGTCAGTTACTTTCTTCGATCTGGCGACTTCTTTGCCAGCATCTGTTGTAACCGCCTTGAAGACGTTTTCAAAACGCCGAAACGTCATGAAGTTCGACACTGCTGTAAGCAGCGCAATCGCTCTGTCCATCACTCGTGCAAGCGACGAGAATGAATTCTCAGCTTGCATCCGATTCGCTATCGGAGTTATCGATGTAAGCGCTCCGAGCACAGCTTTATGAATCGTGCACAACGCGTTCTCATAACGCCGTCGTTCCTCTGAGAGATGGATGCCTGCATCCATTTCTTTACTGATGGACTGGGGAACTCCTTTAATTCCCGAAATTTGTTCCGTCAGCTTGTTGATCACCTCCACAGGTTTGAAAGTGTGGAAATGTCCTTTCAGCGTTTCCCTCATCATGGTTGTAGTCCGCAACCTCTTTGCTTTCGCCAACGGGCATTTCTTCTTGATCTTTGCCCCTATCCTGGCATAAATGCCCACTCTCTCCGTCTCTGAATCGGAGTCAGTTGTGGACGAATCATTTGATTTATCTGATGATGAGTCCTTCTTCTTTTTGTTTTTGTTTTTCTTTGTCTTCTTCACTCGTTTCTTATTGACCTTGGTGAATTCATCACCGGAGCTACTGCCAAGTCTTTTCCGCTTCTTGGGTTTTGGTTGCGGAACCTCAAATGCCGATTCGGTTTCGTCATCTGAGAAATCTTCCCAGTCATCGTCTGGGATAGGAGGAGAAGGAGGCCGTGTGGCTTGTGTGTTATATTTGCCCATAATCCGTAGGATTTTGTCTTCCAGCTCCTCATCCCCACTATCCTTGTCCAAAGGATCAGCCCCCGGCTGTGGAGACGGCGGTGCCGTCTGCGGTGGCGAGGAATCGTATCCAGAAGGCACGCGGCCCTCTGCCGCTGCCGGCGGAACCTAGTTTCGCTTGGTGGCCATCGGTTTCTGTAACGACAAAGGTTACTTAGTACCGGTATCATCTCAACATGTTCACAAAGTGAGCTAGAGTGAGGTATTATTTCGTATGGTATATAGTAACGTGTTTAAACCGTTCTGTATACAGGCGTTAACCTAAGTTTTGCCGTAGGTTTTATGGGTAGTGAAACCAACCAAACGGGGGGGCGGCCATTGGCACGCCCGCTCTCTCTGTTTCGTACACTTCTCCCACCCGCGGCATTCTGCGCCAGCAAGTTGAAGAAAATATTACGAAACTCGGAGGCTCGCCTCAAAATCCGGTCTGGGGAGTCTATAAAAGAAACCCAGGATCATCCCCAACAAAACCCTCTTTTAGGGTTCGGAGGAATTTCCTTAGGAGATGCAACTCGGGTTAACATCTCTGCCTGTCTGAACACAGGTTTCGCTATGTCAAGCGGTATCGGTTTCGGTTATGCACATTCTTATCCTTGTGTTTGTTATATAACACCTTTTATGTCCAAATTGGACCTGAGAAAGTTCTAAGCTTTCATAATGGGATGCTATAAACCATCCTTAAGACATTGAATGCAGTTTCTCAATACTTACAGTTAGTTAAAGTGTTGTAGTAGTTAAATCCTGCTGGAGCAGCTCAGCGAACGTCCTCCCGCCGTGAGCTGCTTATGCTAATTGCTGTACCCGGATGTGCTTACCAATCCCTAGCCTGCGGGGCTAGCCTGAGGCTTGTATACCGATGTAAAATTATATATATATATCTATATATATATATTTATATACTATATTTTATTATATCTATATATATATCATATATATATCTACATATATATATATAAAACACAGACTGAAGCCCCGTTATAAATACGATCGTTGGTGTCCATAAAATATCATCGTGAAAAAAGCAGGGTCGCTCTAAATTGGGATTCAGTTTCCCGAGTTAGCTTTGAATTAAAGAATTCAGGGTCCAATGACACATCGCATTATATCCGAATTTGCATAAAATCGGGGTGCGTAAAATTGGGGTTTCACTGTATATATGTATATATATATACACATGTATATATATATATATATACACACATATATGCACACACATACATATACATATATATATATCTCATTCTCACATTTCACTGTTACTAAAATAACTAAAATGTTTGATCTTACAAAGAGGCTCTTAAACTTAAAGTGAGCATTATTGTAAAGTTGTAAAATGTACAAGTCAAATTGCGTTAATGTTATAATGAGCTACCAATGGACAATTATAACATAAATAAAATAAAATAAAACTTAAATAAAGTAAAATAAAATGGAACAAAACCAAAGTGCCTTTTACACTCAAGCAACTGAAGCAGCAGTTAGAACAAAGCATCGCTCAAATGTCCACAGTCTTCTATTTGACAATGACGTCATAGGTGGTCATACTGCAAACGTCAGGGAACGCTGGCCGACTTGATCAGTCAAGGGATGTTCACAGAATGCAGCAGTTACACACATTGATAAGACTGCTTGGCCTGCTTCTAAAACTGCACACGTTTCATTAAAATAGCCAAAATTATCAATTTCATGTCTAGATATATATTATATATAAGTAAATATATATTTATTTATATATAATACATAATATTTATATATTATAATACATACATGTTTATATATTATAATACATACATATTTATATTTAATATGCATACTTATTTATAAATATATATAATAAATATCTAAGTATATGCATAGATATATATAAATGTATATAACTATATAAATGCATTCACATATTTATATAAGTACATATTTATGTATGTCTATGTATACATAATATATAAAAAATATTATATGTATATTATATATATAATATATAGACACATAATATATATAATAAATAATATATACAACAAATAATATATATTATATCTACACCTACATATACATATAAATTTAGCCCAGGATGAGCGGTTCAGGAGTCAATGTGGTTACAAGAAGTGAATCCAGGTGGCACCAATGAACATGAAAGGAGGAAAGCATGATATGCGAATAAATGAGTACTTTAAATCTATAAATAAATGCATCCAAACATGAACATTGGGTTAATAAATAAGCATTTAGGACAAATTGAAGTCTTGGTTCATTTTCAATTTAGTCACCTCAGATAGATAGATCCTTCATGGGAAAAAACTAACATAATTATACGTAAATATTACATTAAAAGAACCCACCCCCCAAAAATCAACCCAAATACTCACCAGCTCTAGAGTGTTCCGGAACGCTGCCAACTAAGCGGTTTGTATCAAAAACAGGATGGTTGTCATTGATGTCTTCAGGATGGACCCGGACGACGGCATATCCGGTCAGAGACTGGCCGGAACCCGGCTCGTCATGTGCCAACACGTTAAAGTTCCAGACATCCCGTCCGTACGGCTTGTCCCTGTCCAGCTTCTTGGTGACGTAGATGTCACCGGTTATCTCATTTATCTTGAAGTAGCCGTTGATAGAGAACTGGCCAGTCAGCCCATAGCGTATGTTGGACTGTCGGTCTACATCCGGGTCCTCTGCATGTACCTGTGAATAGGGGGACGAATAGGACAGCGGTAAATTGTGAATATTATCTCATTTATCTTGAAGTAGCCGTTGACAGAGAACTGGCCCGTCAGCCCATAGCGTATGTTGGACTGTCGGTCTACATCCGGGTCCTCTGCATGTACCTGTGGATAGGGGGACGAATAGGACAGCGGTAAATTGCGTATGTTATCTCATTTATCTTGAAGTAGCCGTTGACAGAGAACTGGCCCGTCAGCCCATAGCGTATGTTGGACTGTCGGTCTACATCCGGGTCCTCTGCATGTACCTGTGGATAGGGGGACGAATAGGACAGCGGTAAATTGCGTATGTTATCTCATTTATCTTGAAGTAGCCGTTGACAGAGAACTGGCCCGTCAGCCCATAGCGTATGTTGGACTGTCGGTCTACATCCGGGTCCTCTGCATGTACCTGTGGATAGGGGGACGAATAGGACAGCGGTAAATTGCGTATGTTATCTCATTTATCTTGAAGTAGCCGTTGACAGAGAACTGGCCCGTCAGCCCATAGCGTATGTTGGACTGTCGGTCTACATCCGGGTCCTCTGCATGTACCTGTGGATAGGGGGACGAATAGGACAGCGGTAAATTGTGTATATTATCTCATTTATCTTGAAGTAGCCATTGACCGAGAACTGGCCCGTCAGCCCATAGCCTATATCGGACTGTCGGTCTACATCCAGTTCCTCTGCGTGTACAAGTGGATAGGGGTCGGATAGGACAGCGGTAAATTGTGTATATTATCTCATTTATCTTGAAGTAGCCGTTGACAGAGAACTGGCCGGTCAGCCCACAGCGCATATTGGACTGTCGATCTACATCCGGGTCCTCTGCGTGTACCTGTGGATGAGGGGACAAATAGGACAGCAGTAAATTGTGTATATTATCTCATTTATCTTGACGTAGCCATTGACCGAGAACTAGCCCATCAGCCCATAGCGTATGTTGGACTGTCGGTCTATATCCGAGTCATCTCTGTGGATGGGGGAGGTGGGGGGGGGGGGGGGGACCAATAGACGCGTTGAGTGTTTCTGCTTACATCTTGGATTTCCCCTACAAGCGCATTGCTTGGGTGGAAGAACAAAGTAGTTAACATAGCCGGTAGTTAACATAGCTGGGTTATGGTTAGGTATTCATTTATTAGCCCTATGTACATATTTATAAATTTATTTGTTTATTTATTTATTCATCAGCCTGCTTTGGAAGCATTGGACAACTTGTCCATGATAAGCAGTATAAATCTTCAAGAGAGATAAAAAAGAAAATCAAAGGTCATATCAGGATGGGTCCCTACTTCTGACAGTGCACACTCATGGCGACATTATACTTTATGGTGCTGTCCACTGATCATCCTCACCCGTGCCTAAAAATCCCTCGCCCCTGATTAAAAATTTTGTTTTTTTTAACTGTTAAAAATGTGTTGGGCTAGCCGCAATTCAACTTTTGTAAGCACACAATTGAAACTTTTAGAACTGTACGATATAATAAAGTTCGAAATGAGAATACAGTGTTCACTGTTTGACTGAAAACAGTGTGATGTGTACATGAATGACATGTAACCCTTTGGTCAGCCTAGGGTGGTCCAATATTAAAATGAAATAGAGAAAAAAAAATTAAATTAAAAATAAATAAACCGCCCCCCCGACCCTGATTTGTGTGATCAAAAGAACGATCACCAACTTTAAACAAAATTGTATTTGGCCTAACAAAACATGTTTTACAAGCTTTGAACTTACCCTGACAAGGAACTTGGGGTTTGTCTCGCTAACATCGCCATCCTCCTCGATAACGCCCCGAACATTAAAGACTGGCTTGCCAAACTTGGGCGCGTTGTCGTTCACATCAGAAATCTTAATCACCACAGTGGCGCTATTCGCAAACTTCTCGTCAAAAACCCTGTAAGTGAGTCGGTACTCCTGCAATGTAGAGAGAGGACCAACAATAGAGACTCTGTTTGTCTTACACATCAGTCAGCTGGTCACAGATACAACACACTGTTGAATTTAAAACAAATTGAAACAAATTAATGTAAAAAATAATTCAACCTAAAAATATAAATATATCTATATATAGATTAGTTAGACGAATCTTACCTGGGTATAGATGATGGATAACTATTGTTTTACCGAGGTAGAAGCCTCGGTTAGACGTGGGCGAGGGAGAAGGAAGCACATCCGGGTCCAGCAATCTTTACCTACTAATTCAGGATAAAAATGATTCTAAAAACAACCTAAGGTCAAGTGACCTCATGCTAAATTGAGTGATTGACTAGACGTGGCAGGGCGTGGTGGGTGGGCCCTCGCCCACGTCTAACCGAGGCTTCTACCTCGGTAAAACAATAGTTATCCATCATCTATACCCAGGTAAGATTCGTCTAACTAATCTATTTTACCTCGGTATGCCGCCTCTGGCTAGCCGTAGGCTAGGGAGACCTTTACGTAAAATAATTTTTATCCTGATATTCTTGTTTTGTTATTATTCTTTAGTGATTATGTCTTATGTATGCAACAATGGAAAAGCGATTTGTATGGCAAAAAAGAGGAAAAACCAATGTTTTTCTTACCTCTCTCTTTCAGTTGGTGAGTAGCCTGTGCGCTATCGGCTGAGGCTTCTCTAGTCGTTTGTGGTAATGTCTAGCAAACGAAGTAGCGGTTTTCCATCCCGCGTGAGCTAGGATCCGTTTAACGGAGATGCCTAGCAATCTTGCCTTGGACACCATTGCACCACGTGTAGAGTGCGATGAGTACCTGTCTGTATTTACTCCCGCCAGTTTTAACACATTCATTGTCCATCGGGCGAGGGTATCCCTGGAAATGGCCTTGTGTGGCTTAATAAAGCTGACCAATAGCTGTCTTGAGTTTCTTATTAATCTTGTCTTGGATATATAATTTCGTATCGCAGATACGACACATAACTTGCGATCCTGAGTGAAACTGGACACCCCTATCGTAGAAAGGGGGTCACCTAATCGGTTTGATTTTAATAAAGTTGATAAATCAAACGTGGCCTCTTTACTGTCAATTTCTAGACCATTCAGCGACAGGGCAACTATAGTTTGGCCTCTGTGTCCAGTGACCAGGAGAAGCAAAACTGCGACTTTGAAACCTAAAAGTTTAACGTCCAGAAACTTATTTTCTGGCCATTTCTTGAAGAGGTTGAACACTAGAGAAACATCCCAAAACCTATTATATTTGGGTTTAGGCGGATTCCTCTGATAAATTGATCGTATGATCCAACAAATAACATGGTGTTTACCCATTGTTTGTCCATTAACCCGCGGTAGGATTATCGACAGAGCACATCTGGCAGCGTTAATAGCGCCATATCCTAGGCCTTCGTCCTCTAGGTAACGTAGGAAGAGTCCTACCTGGGATACTGTGGGAGTCATTGGCTTGACTTTCTTAAGCAGGCAATAAATACCCCATTTCTTTAAATACGTAGTATACATTTTCACCGTTCCTTTTCTCCACGCATCATCAACCAAACGCTGTTGTGTAATTTTGTCTAAGCCAAACTGTTCTAAATATTTATTTAAAAAAGGAATGCCACTAACGGAGTTGTCGACACGTTTCCGTGGCGTTCTAGTGGTCCCTGATGTTTGAGGTTTCCTCGGAATCTTGGGAAGCGAAGGCTGCTTTTGGCTGTGGCTAGTAACGTCGGTAGCCACGGTTGCGTGTGCCACTCGGGGACGATGAGTATGGCGTGTGTCCCCTCCATTTGAATCTTTCTGGCGACTTTGCTAATGATAGTAAAGGGGGGGAAAATGTAAAAGAAATGATGTCGCCACTTTAGGGAGAAGGCATCAATGTGCCAAGCATTGGGTTCCGGGTGCCACGAAACATATTTTGGAATTTTAAAGTTATTACGCGAAGCGAACAAATCGATCTGAGGTGAACCCCATGTGTGACAAATGTGTTTGAAAATGGATGGATTAAGTGACCACTCTAAGTGATCATGGAACTGGCGACTCATCTTGTCAGCTAGACAATTTTGTGTGCCTGGAATGTGATTAACAGTTAACCAGACATCAAAGGTTTGAGCCCAGTTCCAAATGAGAAGTGCCATTGCATTACATTTAATCGATTTTGTACCTCCCATATTTCTGACATAAGCCATAGCTGTGGTGTTATCCGTGAGGATACGTACATTATTTTTGGGTATTTTTACTAGACTGGTTAATCCCAAGTAAATGGCCCTTAGTTCTAGAACGTTAATATGATCGGGGAGTTCCGATTCTAGCCATCTTCCTCCCGTTGCTACATCATTTTGATGTGCTCCCCACCCTTGGAGAGACGCGTCAGTGGTAACGGTAGTGTCAGGCTCTCCCATTCTAATGGGATTGGGGGAATGGTCAAAGTGGTTTAGCCACCAATCAATGTCGGCTAGGCCGTTCTCCGAAATAAACATGGTCTTTTCAAAGTTTCCCTTTGCGCGGGCCAGCGCCAAATTTTTATCAATTTCGAGGGATTTTATGTGTGCCGCTCCGTATAGAATAGCTGGACTATACGAAACCATGACCCCG
>CM059194.1:20225864-20284061 GCA_030323885.1 Branchipolynoe longqiensis | reverse complement strand
CTAATCTTTGGCCTAGAAGTGTCTAACAGCTGTATCGCTGTGCGGTAAAGCTTATCTTTCTTTTGGCGTGTAAGCGAAACGGTCATAGCCGTGGTGTTCAGAATGAACCCGAGACACTTAAGCTCCTGAGTAGGAGAAAAAACTGATTTCTTGTTATGTATGAAGAAACCCAATTTGGTGAAAATTTTGCATAAATCTTTAACAGCGAGTTCACATTGCGTGAAAGATTGGCCCATAATAAAAGAATCATCTATGTATGGAAACATACAATGCCCCAATTTTGCCATGTGTGCAAAAATTGGTTTCAACAACTTAGTAAACAGACGCGGTGCGCAGGCCAAACCATTAGGTAAACATGTAAATTCAAAAAGTTGGCCATTCCAGAGAAAACGTAGGTATTTCCGATCTGTCTGGTGAATAGGAACGGTGTAGTACGCATCCCTTAAATCAACACTCGCTAGCCAACACCCTGGGGTAATTAAATCACGAGCTGTTTCTAAAGAAAACATTTTGAAATGTTTGTATTCAATGATTTCATTCAACTGAGTTAAATCTAAAATCATTCGGATTGAACCATCAGGTTTAGGAGTAGAGAAGATATTGGAAATATATTCCCCTTCAGTATGTTCAACTCTGTTGACAATGCCCTTAGACTCAAACAGTAGAACCTGGTGATCTAGCTGAGATTTTTCTAGTGAATTAAACTGATACGGAAAAGGCGCTCTCTTTTGTATAGGCAATTGTGTGAAAGGGATGTGAATGCCTTTAACAATATTCAGGACCTCTGGATTAGTGGTTAACTGTTGCCATTGATGTAAACAATTAGAAACATTCCCTGCTTGAAAAAGGCTTACTTCAGTTTGAGTTTCCTCCGTGACCATTGTAGGGTCAGGAGGCTGCACTGTTTGTGTGGAAATCTCTACTTGTTCCCTTGTTTCGGGAACTGGGGCTTGGGAACGAAATCCCTCTTGTAGCCGCGGTTGTCGTTCCAGTTTGAGGCCGGCCTGTCGCCTCGGCCCCTTCCTCGCTGGTTGAACTGGAAGGACGGTCCGCCCCTGAACGGCCTTCCTCCTCTGCGGAATCGAAAATCCGTCCTAGACTTTCTGAACCCTGCTGGGTTTTGGAAGCGACGACTCTTTGCTTCAGTGTTTTTAGCACTCTTGTAGTCGACCTCTACCTGTTTGTACAGGTAAGCTAGCTGACCCCCAAACATCTTGGATTTATCAAGCGGTTTGCTCTTGATAGGGGTAGGTCCGGAATACACGGTGTATTCCTTACCATCATGGTCCGTTACCTTCTTAGAGCGGGCAACCTCTTTTCCGGCATCTGTGGTGACCGATTTGAAAACGTTTTCAAATCTCCGATGGGTCATGTAGTTACTAGCGGCTGCTAACAAAGCTATGCCCCGGTCCATAACCCGCGCCAAAGACGAGAACTTGTTCTCTGTCTGCATCCTGTTAGCCACAGGGATAACAGACGTCAAGGCACCCAAAACTGCCTTATGGATCAGGCAGAGGGAAGTTTCATAACGACGGCGTTCGTCGGAAAGATGAATGCCGGAATCCATCTCTTTGAAAACCGAAGCAGGAATGCCCTTAACTCCTGAAATCTGCTCAGTCAACTTGTTGATGACTTCGATCGGTTTAAACGTAGTGAAATGGCTATTCACCGTTTTGCGCATCATGGTAGTGGTGCGCACTTTCTGAGCTTTCTTTTTGACAATCTTCTTGCCAGCTTTAACGCCTATTTTGGCGTAGACTCCCGCTCGTTCCGTGTCGGAATCCGACTCGGTGGAAGAAGAGTCGGACGACGAGTCTGAAGAGGAGTCCTTCTTCTTCTTCTTCTTCTTCTTTTTGGACTTTTTGGAGCGCTTAGAGTTCGCTTTCTTTGTGAACTCGTCACCAGAACTGCTCACTGGGCGGCGTTTCTTGCCCCGCGCTTTCGGTTTCGGAACCTCAGGTGCCGAAAGCGTGTCCTCTTCGTCCTCAGAAAAGTCTTCCCAATCCTCATCAGGGATTTGGGAAGGATCTGGAAAGGTCTGCGCCTGGAAAAGGCGCATCTTCTCCTCCATCATCTCCGCCATTTTCGCCTCCCACCCCACTGGTTGAGGGGCGTGATCACTGTCTTGATCCGAGGCATGAGCCCCAGGATGTGGGGACGGCGGAGCCGTAGCCGGTGGAGACGAATCGTAATCCGTAGGGGGGACACCCACCGCTGCAGCGGGCGGCTTATTCCGGCGAGTGGCCATCGGGAACTGTAACGAAACCAAAGCGTTACTAACCCGGAATCATCTCAACTACACAAGTGTAAGCCAGTAAACTGGGTTGAGGAACATGGTACAGAGAACGTGTTTTGCAACGTGTCAGTACAGGCGTGAAGCTAAATTTGCCGTAGGTGTGTGGTAACGAAACCAACCAAACGGAGGGCATCGATCGTGAGATCGGCCCCTCTCTCTGTTCCGTACACTTCTCCCACCTGTGGCTACAGCGCCAACAAGTTGGAGAAAATATTACGAAACTCGGAGGTTCGCCTTAAACCGGTCAGGGGTGTTTATAAAAAACACCCAGAAGCATCCCCAACATCATCCTCTATTAGGATCCGGGAGACTTTTCTTAGGAAATGAGCAACTCGGGTTGCCATTTCTCCCTGTCTGAAAAACAGGTGTCGATAGAACTCAGTATCGGTTTCGTTTGTGCCAGCGGCACGCAATGTTCTATCCGTAAGTTAAAAAACGTACAAAGTCCAAACAGGACTGAAGAAAGTTCTGAACTTTCATAAAAAGATGCTATAGAGCATGATAAACAAAGTTATCGAAGAAAACAGTACTTACTTTTGGATAAAAGCAGTAGTAGTAGATAAATCCTGTGGAGCAACTCACAAACGTCCTCCCGTTGTGAGTTACTTATGCTAATTGCTGGACCCGGATGTGCTTCCTTCTCCCTAGCCTACGGCTAGCCAGAGGCGGCATACCGAGGTAAAATATATATATACATATACAGTAAAACCTCTCTAGATCGACCGACCATTGAACCGACTTTAAATGGTTCATTTAGGGAGGTGGTCGGTTTAGGGAGGTTTCTTTTATCGTTACAATGGTATTGTATGGGCAATTGTTTGGGACCCACATAAAGCGATCGAGATAGGGGTGTGGTCGATTAGAGGTTTTACTGTATAAATATTTATTAAGGTTGAATTATTTCATAGTTTGAATTAGTATGACATGTATTTTAGAGTGAATAATATTTTACATTAATTTGCTTCAAATTCTATTAATATTTTTTCATCAGACTTTTTTCACCAAATGAAATGCAAGAGTTTACAATTGGGGGGGGGGGGGGGACACACACACTACATCAACTATTGAATCAAACAAACTCAACAAGCAAAACAAATGCAATGTTAAACTACTAAAACTGAGTCCTACCAACAACTAAGGGTAAATCTAAAGAATACTACTATTTCACAAAGTAAACCTCAAAATGTTCTACAAAGTTTATATTTTCTAGCACAAAGTAATTTGTTGTTGTTCTCTGCGTAGTACATTTAGAGGAAAATATCGGACACCCAAAAAAATATAAAAGAGGTTCGTGCAACCGGCTCAGGAAATAGGATAAATGGCTATTGACCCCAAAATAATGCAAAGTGTACAGGTGAAGAATGCCAGAATCGCTACCTTTAATTAAAGCAAACATGAATGAAAGTTAAATTATTGTTCAGAGATGCAGCATATGTGACAGGCAAATGGTTGGTCATAGCACATAAGAGTAATGATGATAATGATAACGATGATGATGATGATGACAATCACGATGATAAATAATATTAAATCAGGTGGTGATGATAATGATGATAAATAATCTTAAATCAGGTGGTGATGATAATGATGATAAATAATCTTAAATCAGGTGGTGATGATAATGATGATAAATAATCTTAAATCAGGTGGTGATGATAATAATGATAAATAATCTTAAATCAGGTGATGATGATGGTGGTGATTATAATAATGATGATAATAACGATAATAAATCATTAAATCACCCGTCACAGGCATTGATCAAATGGTTGGGAAGACACTTTCTTTAAATTTCTACACATTAGACATCTACCACCACCAGGGTATAGTGATTAATGACAACCAGACGGAGGAGTTCCAATGTTTGTTGAGGAGCAGGTCAAGCGTAGGACAGAGCAGACCCAGGGCCATATCCAGGGATGGAATGAGTGCAGCAGAGGAACAAACCAAAACTACAGGGTCTATGTACTACACGAGAAAGCGCCTTGTAAGCAACCAGCGGTCAACCACTCACAAACTAATCAATACGCGTATTCCCAGTTACTGTCCGCTGGTCCCTGACGAAGGACTGAAGTTGTGACCTGGCGTGTTTACACACTGGAAGTAAGGGTTGAGGCGAAGTCCCTCCCCCGCTACCCCTGCCGCATCCCAACAATATCGCTCATCATAGGTTGTATACTTTAAAATTCACTTTGCTCCTATAACCACAAACCTCCTGATGACAAAAACTTGGTAGGGTTCTTGCCAAACATTTATTTCTAATGTTGATTGCAATGGAATTGTCCAAGCAAATAGTTTACATTAGATAAAATACTAGTTCCTGTATGTGTGTTCACCAGTTCCCGACCCTCTGACACCCTAACTACAGAGAGCTGACCCTGATCGTAGTCGTAACCATAGTAACCCCCCCCCCCACCCCACCCCTGTGTGCATTCAGCTGGACCCATCGCTCCTCTGCAGACACATTGTCCATGCTGTATGCCGCCACTCTGTGCGCTACGACTGTCTGTATTCCCCGAGTCTGGTATGTACACTCCAGTAGCTTTCTGGATTGAGGCAGTGTGCTTTAACCGCACCCTAACAGGGCCAGGAGCCTGGATTAGTGGCCTGCCAGGTCCCAGAGTTGGTATCTCGGAAGACGCGTATTGCTGCTAATGGATTATTGAGGACTTCAATGGAAATACATTGTTTTTAAAACAAAGTGTTGTGTCATTCTCAGCAAAATATTGTTGGTGTAAAATATATATATATTGATTATTGGATTTATGCATTATATGATTGAATGTTTTGCAAAATAAATCAAATCAAAATCAAATTGAAGATAGCGAGAGTACATTTTCTTTTTGAACGCATTAATCGTGAATGATTCCATGTGCGTTCCATTAGCAGGCATATTAAAGTTATAGCAAATACTGTTACACTGAATATCAATATTGCTTTAAAACATACATTTTCTAAATCAACTTTAACGAGGCTATTTTTAATTAGCTATTAAATTTCATTGTAGTTTCCATTAATAATGCTAACATTTCACAACATTTTGACTTATTTTAATTTTAGATTGAATAACTAAAGCAACTTGTTGGCGATATATTTCTTATATTTAAATCTTTAAATTTGTTGATTTTCCATTAAGGTTTAGATTTATTTAGAAGATGATTTTCTCCTTTTGACAATAACAACAAAACAGAAATCTGAGCCCCGCTAAATTTCCCACGATTAACAACAAAACAGAAATCTGATCCCGGCTAACCTTCCCACGATTAACAACAAACCAGAAATCTGACCCCCGCTAACTTTCCCACGATTAACAACAAAAACAGAAATCTGACCCCCGCTAACCTTCCCACGATTAACAACAAAAACAGAAATCTGACCCCCGCTAACTTTCCCACGATTAACAACAAAAACAGAAATCTGACCCCCGCTAACTTTCCCACGATTAACAACAAAACAGAAATCTGACCCCCGCTAACCTTCCCACGATTAACAAAACAGAAATCTGACCCCCGCTAACTTTCCCACGATTAACAACAAAACAGAAATCTGAGCCCCGCTAAATTTCCCACGATTAACAACAAAACAGAAATCTGATCCCGGCTAACCTTCCCATGATTAACAACAAACCAGAAATCTGACCCCCGCTAACTTTCCCACGATTAACAACAAAAACAGAAATCTGACCCCCGCTAACCTTCCCACGATTAACAACAAAAACAGAAATCTGACCCCGCTACTTTCCCACGATTAACAACAAAAACAGAAATCTGACCCCCGCTAACCTTCCCACGATTAAAAACAAAACAGAAATCTGACCCCCGATAACTTTCCCACGATTAACAACCAAAACAGAAATCTGACCCCGCTACCTTCCCACGATTAACAACACAAACAGAAATCTGACCCCCGCTAACTTTCCCACGATTAACAACAAAACAGAAATCTGACCCCGCTCTAACCTTCCCACGATTAACACAAAACAGAAGATCTGACCCCCGCTAACTTCCCACGATTAACAACAAAAACAGAAATCTGACCGCTAACTTTCCCACGATTAACAACAAAAACAGAAATCTGACCCCGCTAACCTTTCCCACGATTAACAAACAGAAATCTGACCCCCGCTAACTTTCCCACGATTAACAACAAAACAGAAATCTGACCCCTGCTAACTTTCCCACGATTAACAACAAAAACAGAAATCTGACCCCCGCTAACTTTCCCACGATTAACAACAAAACAGAAATCTGACCCCCGCTAACTTTCCCACGATTAACAACAAAAACAGAAATCTGACCCCCGCTAACTTTCCCACGATTAACAACAAAAACAGAAATCTGACCCCCGCTAACTTTCCCACGATTAACAACAAAAACAGAAATCTGACCCCCGCTAACCTTCCCACGATTAACAACAAAAACAGAAATCTGACCCCCGCTAACTTTCCCACGATTAACAACAAAACAGAAATCTGACCCCCGCTAACCTTCCCACGATTAACAACAAAAACAGAAATCTGACCCCCGCTATCTTTCCCACGATTTACAACAAAACAGAAGTCTGACCCCTGCTAACTTTCCCACGATTAACAACAAAACAGAAATCGGACCCCCACGAAATTTCCCACGATTCTCTGATCTATATGGGAGATGTCCGCTTTTTTAGCGGAAACCCAATTTTTAAACTAACTTAGAATATCAAATTATCGCAAAAAAAGCAACCCACTAAGATCTTTCATCCGTGTTATCAGTTATCTACAAAAGAAAGCTGTTAAGGAAATCTACCTCAACATGCATTCAGCGTAAGTTCAACTCATACTTACAACACGCCCATCAATCTAAAACATTACAACAAATCATTTATGTATATTATAAAATTAGGATAAAAATGATAAGCATGCTAGTTGCTACAAAAAGCAAACTACTAAGAAACATTTACAGTAATCGGAAATAAATAATCGATAGTCACAGCACAAAAGAAAAAGAAAGAATAAAAGAATATGACAGAGAATATTCAGAATGTTGACAGAGAATGAGACACCTTCTTACCCTGGGTCCTTTCTCATAATCCAGTTTTCCTCGAACCTTGATTTGTCCTAAATCGGGGACAACTTCAAACGCGTTGCCAACGTTACCTCCGGTTATTGAATATGACATTTGATTTTCTGTGGATAAAAATCGTTTAAATTGACAAATTAGGTCCCGTGCTCATGTGAATATGTCTTAAATTACTGACGAAATACTAGTGAGTAAATATATCCACAGCATCGACCTAGAATTGACATCTTATAGCCCTGTCACATTACGACACTTCTCTCCAACGTGCGTCGACGTGTGTGATTTTTGGGCGGAACGTCGGGACACGTCAGGAAGCGTTAGGCGCGCGTTGGTAAACGTTGATGGACGGCGACGGTCAGCGAGGATCGTCGGCACGTGTTGGCGCGCCTTGGCGCGCGTCAAAAGTTTTGCGCTTGCACAAAACTTTCGACGTGTGCCAACGTGTGGGTGTGAACGTTACGGGACGTTAGGCGCATGTCGAGATCACTTGGACGCGCTGGAATAACGTTATGCGAACGCTATGCGCACACCGCGTGCACATGACAGTCGTTCCCACACGTTGCGCCAAATTGTTGCTTTGTTGTTTTACATCCTAGCTACATCTAAGTTCATATCAGGACGGCGCGCCAAAACTTTTTTCTTTTTTTTCTCACGCGTCGATATACGTTACCACGTCGGCCGCACGCTACCAACACGTTCCATTGACGTCAAACTTTTTCTCACCGCGCCAAAAAGTTTGACGTTTCTCGATTTTTTTGCGCGTTGGCAGCGCGCCGGCGAGAAGCGTCGTAATGTGACAGGGCCATAACACCACATAAAGACGAGAATATGAAGATTTAAATATCAACATTTCATTAGACGATAGAACTTTTAGAAGCCGTACTTGACTAAAACTGGTTTTTACCAAAAAATTCATAACTTTTTTTTGTTGGTTTAATTTCTCATATACCATCTGTGATTTTACCAGTTGTAGGTTCTTTTGGCATACATTTTCATGCTCCATTTTACCTGTTTGAAATGCAATATTTTAATCAGTTATGTTTAACCACTGTATAACCCCCAATAGTTAATTCTTACTATTTGTGCTGGGGGGGGGGGGGAGGGGGGGGGGAAGGGTCGTTAAACAAATAAATAACACCCCCTCGTTGTACTCTTTGTACGACGGTGAACATGTTGAAAATGTTGAAAATGTTGACAACTTTGGATGGCTCCTAAACCAACTTTTACCCCAAGTTTAAAGTTGCATAGTCCGATGGTTTTGAATTTCTCATTTTCTGAGATAAACATATTAGGTTGTTCATTATAATCTACCTTACTTTAGTTTGAAGTCACTTTTATTTTAAATCGCAAACTTTTGAGATATTTGAAATGGAAACATGCTAAATTAATTTTGGCAAGCTTGCCAAAGCTCTATCACCATATGCTTCTGCAGTAACAGGTTCTATTGATTGACTCAGTGTTCCCTTCTATGTGCCAGTAAATGCTTAATAAGTGCATCAGTATCTAAGGTAGATATGTAGAATCAAATCTAGATAATTGTTTTGGTTTTGAAAATTTGATGTTTTCATCGGACTATGTAGATAAAAGATTCACCCGTTGTAGTACACGGGTGAAGACCAGCCTTATATAAATACGGGCGAAAATAGCGTTAGTATGGAAGTGAGGCTCCAGTATGGAAGTGAGGCTCCAGTATGTGGCTCCAGTATCAAATGGATACTTCTATAGGCACAGAGTTGGTGAAATGGGAGAGAATGCAAAAAGACAAGATGGCGGCCGCAGAACGCCGTCGATTTCACTTTTAAATCTTATTAAACTATATATTATATTATATTTTTCAACTCAAAAGTAGCGGGTAAATAATAAAACATATGTAAAGAATAATTGTTGCTTGTTAGTTTGTTAAATTAGGCTCTCAATTCTTTGACCCGTTTTTTCGCCAGCTTTTACATAGGGCTGGTATGCACCCCTCCTGTGGCTACTGCAGCAGTACGGGGTGAATCTTGTATCTACGGACTATGCAGCTTTAATTGCTGCTGGACCAGCACCCTGCTGCGTACCTTCGTCCTCATCCTCTGCAGTGACAGTGATGATGATGGCTCCCACGTCCGTGTTTTCAGGCAGCGAGGCGTTGTAAGTGCGGTGCTTGAAGTACGGAGGGTTGTCGTTTTTGTCGGTGATCCGAATCTGGATCTCCGCCTCGCCTGTAGAGAGGGAGAGAGGGAAGGTTTGTATAACAAGTGACCTCACACAGGGATGGTTGGTTGGTTGTTGGAGTTTTACGTCCTGGCATCATCTAAGGCCATATCAGGACGGTACCAGCTTGTGACAGTGCACACTCACACCGACTTTATAGTGCTGCCCCACTGGGAGACCAGGCCACCAGCACCATGACCTGATATCCCACTCAGTCACATTATCCTGACACTGAGCCAACCAGTCCTTGCCTTATCCTAATAATGCCGAGCGCCTGGCTAAGAAGCGACAGGTATACATTTTTAAGTGATTCGTTTGACTCGACCAAGGTTGGAACCCGTGGATTTGAATCCCACGATCTACCAAAACAGGAGACGGGCGCTCAACTCATTTGGCCATCCCGTCTGGTCGCCTATGCGTGGAAGTTTGTCCTACCTTGGTTGGCGGTGCCTGGGGGCTGGTGGTTCGGTCGGTCAGACTTGGCCCCGTCTTCGGCCACCACGGTTAGGTAGTATTCGTCCTTTTCTTCGCGATCGAATGTCTCTCGCGTGGTGACCATGCCTGTCTCACTGTCTATTGTGAACTTGTCATGATCCGCCCCATAAGGCTTGATCGAATAGCGGATCTGGGAAACAAAACCATATGCATTGTGTTTATATAATATATATATATTCACATACATATATATATATATATATATACATACATGTCATGTATAAGCATTAGGCGAGTGTAAAGGCACAGAAAGGAAATATTGTTATTAATATTAATATTATTGTCCATTATTGGTATTGTACATGTAATATGCTATTATATATATAATAGCATATTATATTATATATAATATTATATATATAAATCTCTCTAAATCGACCGACTTTAAGTGGTCCATTTAGGGATGTGGTCGGTTTAGGGAGTTAGAATATCCTTACAATGGTATTTTTGGGACCCAAATAAAGCGATCGATATAGGGGAGTGGTCGATCTCTGGAGGTGGGAGGATTTGGAGATTTCACTATATATATATGAATTAATGCAGTCAGCTGCATGATGTGGCTGTAAACTTGGGAGAAGTTGAATAGAAATAGCCTGCCAAGAAGGACATTCAAATACTGTCAAGTCTCAAAAAGGAGTTTAACTGTATGTTGGGGTTTTACATCCTGGCAACATCTAAGATCATATCAGGGCGGGCACCGACTTGTGAACAGGGACAACTGGAGGAGGATATTAATAACAAAACCCCTTCCAATCATTTATATTTGCATCATTCATATATGCACAAACATAAGCGGCCCTAGGGTTGCTGGGATCCCGGTTAAGCTGAACTTCGGCACACTTACAAGTTAGTAAAGCTTGTTTTATTGAAAGACTATTGGACGTAAAGCATATGGTCATTCTGACATTTCTTTTGGAGGAAACCCCCTGCCGCCACATAGGCTACTCTTTCCGAGAAGCAGCAAGGTGTCTTTTACATGCACTTTCCCATAGACAAGACAGCACATACCACAGCCTTTGATGAACCAGTTATGGACCACGGGTCGGAAAGGAAAATACCCCAAACTGCAAAAATGGATCCATTGAGAAGGCAGTCGTAGCCTATATGACGGCTGCAGGTTTCCTCCAGAGAAATATGTCAGAATGACCTTATGTTTGACGTCCAATAGCCGATGATAAAAATCAATGTGCTCTAGAGGCCTCGTTAAATAAAACATGTTTTTTCCCCCCAGCCGGACCTGGACACAAAACGTGGATCGGGGACTGCGGGAGCTGTAACATCACTCACCCGCCTGTAGTCGCGGAACTCGTCGCGGTCCGTAGCCGTGATGGTGATCACCTCGGCGCCCTGAGGCAGATTCTCCGCCACACTGCCTGAGTACCGGCCGTACTCGTCCAGCCCGACGAACTGCGGGATCTCGTCGTTCTTGTCGATCAGCTCGATGGTGATGCGCGTGTCATTCCGAAGGGAATTCGTCGCACGGTTCTGCAGAAGAACATAAGCGCATACAACAACACATGCCAAGTTATTCTAGATAGCTTAACAAAAATAATTTAATTTGATTTTTATTATTTAACCATTGAACATGGTGGGGTTAGTTGGTTGTTGGCTTTATAGTGCTTCCCCACAAGGAAATAGGCTACTGACACCATGACCTGATTTCCCACTCAGTCACATTATACTGATACTAAGCTAACCAGTGCTTGCCCTATCCTAGTAATGCCGAGCGCCTGGCTAGGAAGCAGCATTTATCAATTTTGTAAGTCATTGGTTTGACTCTACCGG
This sequence comes from Branchipolynoe longqiensis, assembly GCA_030323885.1. NCBI lineage: Eukaryota > Metazoa > Annelida > Polychaeta > Phyllodocida > Polynoidae > Branchipolynoe > Branchipolynoe longqiensis. The sequence goes on along the minus strand of CM059194.1, from coordinate 20,272,235 downwards.
GAGTTGAAACTCTTGACCTTCCACATGGGTGGCCTGCACTCTACCGATTCGGCCACCACGTCCAGTCGAAGGTGGCGGATGGAGGGTAATCTTTCTGCCTATACACCTAAATGAATCTCTACAAACTATATAACTAATAGGTAACTAATAAAGTATCTAAACAATTTAATAGTTAATAATAACACCAAAATAAACTAACTACAAGTTAGGAAATATTATCTTGGTTAGTGCAATTATGTTTTCAGAACAGATCCAACAATAACATCGATGCTTATTTAATAATAACACAGTTATAACTTGGTCATTACTTTGTGGGCCAATGCTTTCGCATCAAATCCAAACATAACCCCACCAACCACTCACACAAATTCAGATTGTTCCCCTAGAAGAGTACTCTGAAAGAGAATCAAACGGCTGCGCTCTATCGAACAATGGCCTAAATGCTTCATGGGGTTTTCATTGGCCGCAGTCCTCACACAGACGCAGTAATGGTTGGTTGTTGGAGTTTTACATCCTTGCAACACCTAAGGTCATATCACGACGGGTACCGACTTGTGACAGTGCGTACTCATAGCAATTTATAGTGCTGCCCCACTGGGAAATCAGGCCACAGGCACCATAACCCAATATCCTACTCAGTCACATTATCCTGACACTGAGCCAACCAGTCCTAGCCATATCCTATTAATGCTGAGCGCCTGGCTAGGAAGCAGCGCTGTGATTATCTGGACTTGGACTGTCCACGGGCAACGTTAGAACTTAAACGTGGGGTACTTACGGAGGCGCGGATGGTAAGCGTGTACTTGGGGATCGCCTCGTAGTCGAGCGCCCTGTAGACGTAGAGCAACATCTCATTGGACGACTCGTCGATGCGGGTGTGGAAGCTGCGTGGAGCCCCGTTCTGCTCGGGCGTCTCGCCCGGCTGGATGACGTAGTTGACGGTGGCGTCAGGCATGTTCGAGAATGCCTTGAGCCGCTTCACCAGATAGTTGACTGGCACATTCTCGGGCAGCTGAATGGGCCGCGCCGAGTAGTCCTCCACCCACTGGGGGTAGGCGTTCACCGTCTGCGTAATGTCGATCTGTACCTTCACTGTTCGCATCATTGGATCCCTGCCTTGATCACGTGCTTCCACTTCAAGGTTCGCCTGCTTCATCTGCGCATTGGAATACATACTCGAGCGGTCAGTGATTGTTATCGGGTTATCGCGTGGCTCTGCAGTTACTGACAATTCCAGTTTGATGTTGATCATTATGAATGACGGTTGCCTCTGACAACAATAAATACTCGACCTCAAAATGCCGGGAATCAGACTTTTAGTAAATTTCCTGCAATTCTTTTGCAGTGTTAAGCCCATGAGGGTGGGTTTTTTCCCCATGGAAACCCAATTGTCAAGAGCAAAACCTCATGGAAAATAAGCAAAAATGCAAAGATTTGTAATACCTGAATTACAATTACTTTAAAAGATGTAAGTATGTGCTCATTAGGTCATGAATGCTTGAACTACATAGTAGATGAAAAGATTTATAGACGAAAAAAAAAGTGCTAAGAATTCTTTTGTTTAAATATCTATTATTATAAACAATACAGTTATGAGTCCTGAAAGTGATATATTATCTATATTTATGGCAAACAACCCCCCCCCCCCCCAAAAAGAAGAAAAGAGCACTGAATGAGTAAAGTGGATTAATGTACATATTAAAAAATATTGTAGACACAGTTCTGATGGTTCTGCAAATCTGAACTTATCTAAGATATTCTCAAACTTCACGGCATTTTAACTCTGTGACATTCATGCTTAGTGATGCTTACACATTTTGAGAAGAAATATCGTAGAATTTAAAACTAAAGACCTTCTTCCACAGGCAAAAGAAGTTACCATTTGCGAACACTTTTCAAGGCCTGGAACATAGCGATTAATCCGTTGGATGGTTGTTGGAGTTTTAAGTACCGGCAACATCTACGGTCATATCAGAATAGCGATTAATCAATAGCAGAACTTCATTTTTGTTTTAAAGACTCTTCCAGGATACCCGATAACCAAGCAGCAGACAGCTTACCCCACTCATGGCCTGCTTGACGGTAATCCAGCCGGTATGCCGGTTAACGCCGAAAAAGCCAGAATCATCCTTCTTCATCCAGTACTCAATCTGGCCATTCTCACGCGCATCCTTATCTGACGCGTACACTTGCAGTACGCGCTTCCCAATGGGGCTACTCTCCTCGATGCTCGTTAAGTAGCTTGGGAAGTCGAAGACGGGCGGGTTGTCGTTGATGTCTTCGATGCGAACCCGGAACGTACAAAAGCCGGCCAGGCTGGGACTGCCCTGGTCTTCGGCCTTCACTGTCGTACCATAATCGGTGGCGCTCACACCCGTCCTTGCTTCGCGATTAAACACTTCAGCTGTTCGCACGATGCCCGAGAGTGGCTCAATCGTGAAGCGGTCGCTGTCTTGGTCAATGGACTTGATGAGAGAATAAGTGACATTCCCATTTGCTCCTGTATCCAGGTCAACCGACGTCACCTGCGCGAAAGAGAGAGCGTAAAAGGTCAGAGCGCTTCGCTTGTCATCATGCGCTTCTTCAGTTGGTTAGGGTGTGATTGACCGGAATGGAATTTTCTTGAAGAGTTATACTGCCTATCATAGATAAGTCTGAATAGACTTGTTTTCACCATTAGATGGTTGGTCAATTGAAAGCCCAAGCCTACACTTTTACCGACGCAAGCGATTTTTAACCTCCCACATCACATGGACATGGTATAAGAGCAACTGGCCTTTGATGATACTGTAAGTTATTACACAGCGGTGGAAATCCAAATTGGCAGATGTGATAGGATGGGGAATTGATTGTTGACTGAACGTCGGGATATGATTAATGGAGGTGAAAGTTGACTAGACGCTGTGATATGATTGACAAACACAGAAGAGTGAGTTGACTAAACGTTGTGGTATGATTAAGGAAAATGAAACTTGAAGATGACTAAACGTTGTGATATAATACATGAAAATGAAAGTTGACAACATGAAAGCAAAAGTGAAAGTTGACTAAATTTCAATCGCTGATAATTGGTCTTCCTCATTCCACTGCTCCTTGCCCTATCCTCGTAATGCCAAACGCCAGGCTAGGTAGCGACAAGTATATATTTTTAAGTCATTAGTTTGACTCGACCAGGGTTCAAAGCCTGGGGGGGGGGGGGGGGCTGAGATTGAATCCCACGACCTATCAAAACGTGATCTGGGCGCTCAACTCATTTGGTCATCCCGTCTGGGCTTAAACAAAAGAAAATTCATGACGATCAATAATTCTTTTCACGGAGTAGTGGGAAGCCGTGGGGAGCTGGGTAGATTTGTTGGTTGGTTGTTGGAGTTTTACGTCCTAGCAACATCTAAGGTCGTGGGAGCTGGGTACACCTACCTGGATTACAGCAGTGCCGACATCCTCACCCTCCGCGACTGACGGATGGTAGTTGCCGCAATCTGGGAACCTTGGCGAATTGTTGTTGATGTCCTTCACTTCAATTATGACCAACCCTCGACTACTTCGACTCATTTTCCTTCCACAACATCTGCCATTATCTGTAGCTGTGATATTCAACTTGTACGAAACCTTAGACTTGTCCATTTGTCCTTCTAACGTCAGGATGCCCGAGTTGGGGTCGATCCTGAACGGGCCGTTCACTAACCTGTCACCTGCAGAAGAGAGCGGGTGGGGAATATGGATTTAGTAATACGGTTAATAATAGAAAATGGATTTAGTAATACAACTAATAATAGTATAACATGGATTTAATAATACTACTAAGAATAATAGAAAATGGATTTAGTAATACTACTAATAATAGTATAACATGCATTTAATAATACTACTAAGAATAATAGAAAATCGATTTAGTAATACTACTAATAATAGTATTACATGGATTTAATACTACTACTAAGAATAATAGAAAATCGATTTAGTAATACTACTAATAATAGTATTACATGGATTTAATAATAGTACTAAGAATAATAGAAAATCGATTTAGTAATACTACTAATAATAGTATTACATGGATTTAATAATACTACCAAGAATAATAGAAAATCGATTTAGTAATGCTACTGATAATAGTATTACATGGATTTAATAATACTACTAAGAATAATAGAAAATCGATTTAGTAATACTACTAATAATAGTATTACATGGATTTAATAATACTATTAAGAATAATAGAAAATCGATTTAGTAATACTACTACAAATAGAAAATTAATTTTGTAAGCCTACTAATAATAGTAGAAAATAGAGTTAGAAATTACAAATAGTAGTATACTAGAAAATGGATTTAGCAATACTAATAATAATAGGAAATGGATAATAGCGGAAAATGGATTTAGTAATACTACTAATAGTTGTAGAAAATGGATTTAGTAATACTACTAATAGTTGTAGAAAATGGATTTAGTAATACTACTAATAGTTGTAGAAAATGGATTTAGTAATACTAATAATAATAGTAGAAAATTCAATAATACTACTAATAGTAGTAGAAAATGCATTTAGTAATACTACTAATAGTAGTAGAAAATGCATTTAGTAATACTACTATCATTTAGTAATACTACTAATAGTAGTAAATCCATCTAGTAATACTAATAATAGTAGTAGAAAATGCATTTAATAATACTACTAATATTAGTAGAAAATGCATTTAGTAATACTACTACTAATAATAATAATATTAGAAAATAGATTAGTCATACTAATAATAATAGAAAATTGATAGTGACAGATAAAGACAATGACAGTGATAATGATAGTGATGCTAGTAATGATAATAATGAGTAATGATAGTAAAGATAATAATGGTATGGTAATTATGATAATAATGATAATAATGTTAATAATGATAACTATAACAATAATAACAAAAATAATAACACCAATAACAATAACATTAACAACAACAACAGGCACCCACCTGTGAAGCTGTAGGTGACCTCGTCTCCGTCCGGGTCATAGGCCTGCACCACGTGCACCACGGTGTTCGGGGAGGCGTCTTCGCTGACCTGCACGTGCTCGACCGCCTGGAAGAACTGCGGGTCCTCGTCGTTGACGTTCACCACTGTCACCCTCACCATGGCCGACCCCGAGTTGGCCGGAGACCCGTTGTCGGTCGCCACGATTGTGAAGTTGTACGTGTGGTCCGGGATGTGGTCGTAGTCAAGCGGCCTGCGGTGACGTGGAATTGTTCCGGTCAGTAATATGTGTGAGTGTTGGATTTTTACGTGCGGGCAACATCTAAGGTCATATCAAGATGGGTATCGACTTGTGACGGTGCCCACTCATAGCTGCTTTATAGTGCAGGGTCCATACATATATGAAGATATGGAATTCGAGGCTATTTCAAGGCTTTTGAAGGGTTTCTTTGTTAGGAATTCCAAGACTATTTTTATTTGGATTTCAGGGGAAAAAATCAGCAATGGCGAAAAGCGATTCCAGACTAATTTAGATCAGTGGGGATAGCTTAATTGAATTCAAGGCTTTTCAAGACGAATAACCCAAAATAGGTTAAATTCAAGGCTATTCAAGGCCTTGAAATGGGGAAAATGAAGTTCAAGACTTTACAAGACTTTCGAGGCCACATATGGACCCTGATAGTGCTGCCCAACTGTGAGACCAGGCCGCCGGCACACCATTACCCAATATCCAACACAGTCACATTATCCTGACACTGTGCTAACCAGCGTTTGTCCTATCCTATTAATGCCGAGCGCCAGGCTAGGTATCGACAAGTATCAATTATATAAAGCATCGGTTTATCTCAGCTGGGATTCGACTTCCGGACCTTCTGCGCGAGAGGCTTGCACTCTACCAATTCGGCCACCGTCTGGTAAAATAAATAAATAAAATGCCACCTCACCTGGCCGTCTTGATGTAGCCGATGTTGTTGAGACTCTCCACAGTAAAGTTCCCGTCACTGACACTGTAGGTGAGCTGGGAGTTGGTCACCGAATCTAGGTCAGTCGCCGTCACTGCAGCAAACAATTAGCAACTTCACAGCTTTTGACACAGGACGCACATTGGCCATGTTGCTTGGCAACATGGGTAATTCAGAGTGTGCCCCCCCCCCCCCCATCCTCCCAGAAATCACCTCCAACGCTCTACCCTGGCGCCACCTTCTTTTCATGCCCAAACCAACCCACTCTCACCCCCTCTACCGGATTGTACCGGACCCACCAACTATCGACACTGGTGTTCAGCACATCTCCTACAGCGCGCGAACCCGACATGTGGTGTGTTGGGTCGTACTAGTAAATTTGTACGACCCTCCCTCCAAAGTTAAAAATAGGAAGGCAATAGGGTTAATCGTCCGGACATCCGAGATATAGACTGCAATTTAATATACCATTCTTTCCTTTAATTGCTCAAATCCTAATTATTGTAAAATATAATGTATTATAGATTAGTTAGACGAATCTTACCTGGGTATAGATGATGGATAACTATTGTTTTACCGAGGTAGAAGCCTCGGTTAGACGTGGGCGAGGGAGAAGGAAGCACATCCGGGTCCAGCAATCTTTACCTACTAATTCAGGATAAAAATGATTCTAAAAAACAACCTAAGGTCAAGTGACCTCATGCTAAATTGAGTGATTGACTAGACGTGGCAGGGCGTGGTGGGTGGGCCCTCGCCCACGTCTAACCGAGGCTCCTACCTCGGTAAAACAATAGTTATCCATCATCTATACCCAGGTAAGATTCGTCTAACTAATCTATTTTACCTCGGTATGCCGCCTCTGGCTAGCCGTAGGCTAGGGAGACCTTTACGTAAAATAATTTTTATCCTGATATTCTTGTTTTGTTATTATTCTTTAGTGATTATGTCTTATGTATGCAACAATGGAAAAGCGATTTGTATGGCAAAAAAGAGGAAAAACCAATGTTTTTCTTACCTCTCTCTTTCAGTTGGTGAGTAGCCTGTGCGCTATCGGCTGAGGCTTCTCTAGTCGTTTGTGGTAATGTCTAGCAAACGAAGTAGCGGTTTTCCATCCCGCGTGAGCTAGGATCCGTTTAACGGAGATGCCTAGCAATCTTGCCTTGGACACCATTGCACCACGTGTAGAGTGCGATGAGTACCTGTCTGTATTTACTCCCGCCAGTTTTAACACATTCATTGTCCATCGGGCGAGGGTATCCCTGGAAATGGCCTTGTGTGGCTTAATAAAGCTGACCAATAGCTGTCTTGAGTTTCTTATTAATCTTGTCTTGGATATATAATTTCGTATCGCAGATACGACACATAACTTGCGATCCTGAGTGAAACTGGACACCCCTATCGTAGAAAGGGGGTCACCTAATCGGTTTGATTTTAATAAAGTTGATAAATCAAACGTGGCCTCTTTACTGTCAATTTCTAGACCATTCAGCGACAGGGCAACTATAGTTTGGCCTCTGTGTCCAGTGACCAGGAGAAGCAAAACTGCGACTTTGAAACCTAAAAGTTTAACGTCCAGAAACTTATTTTCTGGCCATTTCTTGAAGAGGTTGAACACTAGAGAAACATCCCAAAACCTATTATATTTGGGTTTAGGCGGATTCCTCTGATAAATTGATCGTATGATCCAACAAATAACATGGTGTTTACCCATTGTTTGTCCATTAACCCGCGGTAGGATTATCGACAGAGCACATCTGGCAGCGTTAATAGCGCCATATCCTAGGCCTTCGTCCTCTAGGTAACGTAGGAAGAGTCCTACCTGGGATACTGTGGGAGTCATTGGCTTGACTTTCTTAAGCAGGCAATAAATACCCCATTTCTTTAAATACGTAGTATACATTTTCACCGTTCCTTTTCTCCACGCATCATCAACCAAACGCTGTTGTGTAATTTTGTCTAAGCCAAACTGTTCTAAATATTTATTTAAAAAAGGAATGCCACTAACGGAGTTGTCGACACGTTTCCGTGGCGTTCTAGTGGTCCCTGATGTTTGAGGTTTCCTCGGAATCTTGGGAAGCGAAGGCTGCTTTTGGCTGTGGCTAGTAACGTCGGTAGCCACGGTTGCGTGTGCCACTCGGGGACGATGAGTATGGCGTGTGTCCCCTCCATTTGAATCTTTCTGGCGACTTTGCTAATGATAGTAAAGGGGGGGAAAATGTAAAAGAAATGATGTCGCCACTTTAGGGAGAAGGCATCAATGTGCCAAGCATTGGGTTCCGGGTGCCACGAAACATATTTTGGAATTTTAAAGTTATTACGCGAAGCGAACAAATCGATCTGAGGTGAACCCCATGTGTGACAAATGTGTTTGAAAATGGATGGATTAAGTGACCACTCTAAGTGATCATGGAACTGGCGACTCATCTTGTCAGCTAGACAATTTTGTGTGCCTGGAATGTGATTAACAGTTAACCAGACATCAAAGGTTTGAGCCCAGTTCCAAATGAGAAGTGCCATTGCATTACATTTAATCGATTTTGTACCTCCCATATTTCTGACATAAGCCATAGCTGTGGTGTTATCCGTGAGGATACGTACATTATTTTTGGGTATTTTTACTAGACTGGTTAATCCCAAGTAAATGGCCCTTAGTTCTAGAACGTTAATATGATCGGGGAGTTCCGATTCTAGCCATCTTCCTCCCGTTGCTACATCATTTTGATGTGCTCCCCACCCTTGGAGAGACGCGTCAGTGGTAACGGTAGTGTCAGGCTCTCCCATTCTAATGGGATTGGGGGAATGGTCAAAGTGGTTTAGCCACCAATCAATGTCGGCTAGGCCGTTCTCCGAAATAAACATGGTCTTTTCAAAGTTTCCCTTTGCGCGGGCCAGCGCCAAATTTTTATCAATTTCGAGGGATTTTATGTGTGCCGCTCCGTATAGAATAGCTGGACTATACGAAACCATGACCCCGATAAGGACCGCGACCTGTCTAATCTTTGGCCTAGAAGTGTCTAACAGCTGTATCGCTGTGCGGTAAAGCTTATCTTTCTTTTGGCGTGTAAGCGAAACGGTCATAGCCGTGGTGTTCAGAATGAACCCGAGACACTTAAGCTCCTGAGTAGGAGAAAAAACCGATTTCTTGTTATGTATGAAGAAACCCAATTTGGTGAAAATGTTGCATAAATCTTTAACAGCGAGTTCACATTGCGTGAAAGATTGGCCCATAATAAAAGAATCATCTATGTATGGAAACATACAATGCCCCAATTTTGCCATGTGTGCAAAAATTGGTTTCAACAACTTAGTAAACAGACGCGGTGCGCAGGCCAAACCATTAGGTAAACATGTAAATTCAAAAAGTTGGCCATTCCAGAGAAAACGTAGGTATTTCCGATCTGTCTGGTGAATAGGAACGGTGTAGTACGCATCCCTTAAATCAACACTCGCTAGCCAACACCCTGGGGTAATTAAATCACGAGCTGTTTCTAAAGAAAACATTTTGAAATGTTTGTATTCAATGATTTCATTCAACTGAGTTAAATCTAAAATCATTCGGATTGAACCATCAGGTTTAGGAGTAGAGAAGATATTGGAAATATATTCCCCTTCAGTATGTTCAACTCTGTTGACAATGCCCTTAGACTCAAACAGTAGAACCTGGTGATCTAGCTGAGATTTTTCTAGTGAATTAAACTGATACGGAAAAGGCGCTCTCTTTTGTATAGGCAATTGTGTGAAAGGGATGTGAATGCCTTTAACAATATTCAGGACCTCTGGATTAGTGGTTAACTGTTGCCATTGATGTAAACAATTAGAAACATTCCCTGCTTGAAAAAGGCTTACTTCAGTTTGAGTTTCCTCCGTGACCATTGTAGGGTCAGGAGGCTGCACTGTTTGTGTGGAAATCTCTACTTGTTCCCTTGTTTCGGGAACTGGGGCTTGGGAACGAAATCCCTCTTGTAGCCGCGGTTGTCGTTCCAGTTTGAGGCCGGCCTGTCGCCTCGGCCCCTTCCTCGCTGGTTGAACTGGAAGGACGGTCCGCCCCTGAACGGCCTTCCTCCTCTGCGGAATCGAAAATCCGTCCTAGACTTTCTGAACCCTGCTGGGTTTTGGAAGCGACGACTCTTTGCTTCAGTGTTTTTAGCACTCTTGTAGTCGACCTCTACCTGTTTGTACAGGTAAGCTAGCTGACCCCCAAACATCTTGGATTTATCAAGCGGTTTGCTCTTGATAGGGGTAGGTCCGGAATACACGGTGTATTCCTTACCATCATGGTCCGTAATACACGGTGTATTCCTTACCATCATGGTCCGTTACCTTGTTAGAGCGGGCAACCTCTTTTCCGGCATCTGTGGTGACCGATTTGAAAACGTTTTCAAATCTCCGATGGGTCATGTAGTTACTAGCGGCTGCTAACAAAGCTATGCCCCGGTCCATAACCCGCGCCAAAGACGAGAACTTGTTCTCTGTCTGCATCCTGTTAGCCACAGGGATAACAGACGTCAAGGCACCCAAAACTGCCTTATGGATCAGGCAGAGGGAAGTTTCATAACGACGGCGTTCGTCGGAAAGATGAATGCCGGAATCCATCTCTTTGAAAACCGAAGCAGGAATGCCCTTAACTCCTGAAATCTGCTCAGTCAACTTGTTGATGACTTCGATCGGTTTAAACGTAGTGAAATGGCTATTCACCGTTTTGCGCATCATGGTAGTGGTGCGCACTTTCTGAGCTTTCTTTTTGACAATCTTCTTGCCAGCTTTAACGCCTATTTTGGCGTAGACTCCCGCTCGTTCCGTGTCGGAATCCGACTCGGTGGAAGAAGAGTCGGACGACGAGTCTGAAGAGGAGTCCTTCTTCTTCTTCTTCTTCTTCTTTTTGGACTTTTTGGAGCGCTTAGAGTTCGCTTTCTTTGTGAACTCGTCACCAGAACTGCTCACTGGGCGGCGTTTCTTGCCCCGCGCTTTCGGTTTCGGAACCTCAGGTGCCGAAAGCGTGTCCTCTTCGTCCTCAGAAAAGTCTTCCCAATCCTCATCAGGGATTTGGGAAGGATCTGGAAAGGTCTGCGCCTGGAAAAGGCGCATCTTCTCCTCCATCATCTCCGCCATTTTCGCCTCCCACCCCACTGGTTGAGGGGCGTGATCACTGTCTTGATCCGAGGCATGAGCCCCAGGATGTGGGGACGGCGGAGCCGTAGCCGGTGGAGACGAATCGTAATCCGTAGGGGGGACACCCACCGCTGCAGCGGGCGGCTTATTCCGGCGAGTGGCCATCGGGAACTGTAACGAAACCAAAGCGTTACTAACCCGGAATCATCTCAACTACACAAGTGTAAGCCAGTAAACTGGGTTGAGGAACATGGTACAGAGAACGTGTTTTGCAACGTGTCAGTACAGGCGTGAAGCTAAATTTGCCGTAGGTGTGTGGTAACGAAACCAACCAAACGGAGGGCATCGATCGTGAGATCGGCCCCTCTCTCTGTTCCGTACACTTCTCCCACCTGTGGCTACAGCGCCAACAAGTTGGAGAAAATATTACGAAACTCGGAGGTTCGCCTTAAACCGGTCAGGGGTGTTTATAAAAAACACCCAGAAGCATCCCCAACATCATCCTCTATTAGGATCCGGGAGACTTTTCTTAGGAAATGAGCAACTCGGGTTGCCATTTCTCCCTGTCTGAAAAACAGGTGTCGATAGAACTCAGTATCGGTTTCGTTTGTGCCAGCGGCACGCAATGTTCTATCCGTAAGTTAAAAAACGTACAAAGTCCAAACAGGACTGAAGAAAGTTCTGAACTTTCATAAAAGGATGCTATAGAGCATGATAAACAAAGTTATCGAAGAAAACAGTACTTACTTTTGGATAAAAGCAGTAGTAGTAGATAAATCCTGTGGAGCAACTCACAAACGTCCTCCCGTTGTGAGTTACTTATGCTAATTGCTGGACCCGGATGTGCTTCCTTCTCCCTAGCCTACGGCTAGCCAGAGGCGGCATACCGAGGTAAAATAGATATATAAACGGGTGTATTTGATTATTTGATTAAAGAGTATGACTATTGGCCAATGATATGGTCTATGCATTCTATGCCTATTTATTATTAATATTAATGTTATTTCCACTTCATTATTATTACACTTTATTACTGTTTAAATTAGACATGTTATTCCCAATACTTTATCATATATATGTCTATATATAATATATATATATATGTTTATATATAATATATACATATATGTTTATAAATAAACATATATGTGTTTATATATAATATACACCATATTTGTCCAAATAGACACGCACTGCGCAAGTGCAGACATATGGATGCGCATCTATTCAAAGTTAAAGAATTTCATGGATTTGATTTTGTTGTGCCTCTGAAATAAAGTGGGATTGTCTATTTTATGTGCATTCAGTCTGAATATGATTGTAAATTTTGATTTGTTTTTGTCATGCCTCTGAAATAAAATGTGACTGTCTTATTTAATGTGCATTCAATCTGAATATGATCGTGAATTTGTGCGTGCTTTCAATCTTGAAATGGGGGGGGGGGGGGGTTTCTATTGGGTAGCGTGCTTCTATTGGGACATATGCAGTACATGTATATATGCTTAGATATAATCATATAAAGGTTTATATGTAAATATATGTCTATATATTATAATAATATATAATATAATATATAATATATAAATTGGAAGCTTGTGAATAAGGCGTTGAAGCGGGAGAACAATCAGGATTTAAATATGCAATGTGTTGTTTTTCTCATCTCTGAATTAACGTCAAACCAACCCACAAGAGACTTGTAGTTAAACCATGCTGGCTATACACCCATCGACAATACATTGATTAGACTGCATGCGTTAAAAGCCCGCGGAACGTCCTTGACCTTGTATGATGTGCGTTCCGTTGGGCACCGTCTCCGAGATGTCCTGCACGATGTACTGTGACAGCGGGAACGAGGGGCGGTTGTCATTCATATCCACCAAGTTGATAATCAACTGCAATAAAACACAAGTAGTAATCAAAAGGCAATCAAAATGCTTTAAACGTGTATATATATAGGGTAAGTTGTACGAGACTTACCTGGGTATAGCATATTTCCAACAACTCAGATCACACGCGGTGTTGTTTTTTGCCTTTCCTGGGTTTCTAAGCTATTTTTAGAACCATAAACTTGGTTACATGTTTGCTATTAATGATATAGATCACTTTGATCTTTTTAGAACGGATGAAACCACAAAAATCTGTGAGTTTGAGATGTATTTCTCTAACGGATTGAGCTGGAGTAAGTTACGGATTACGACCCTCAAATTGAAACACACATATCCTACATTAGAGAATTGTCATATGGAAGACGCTTTTCAAGCGACACCTTCAAATTGAAGTCTTTTCAAATTACACCACACATACTTCAGAGCATGGAGCCCCCCCACCCGACCCCCCATAAATCACCTCCAAAGCTCTACCCTGGCGCCACCTTCTTTTTACCCACAAACCAACCCACTCTCGCCCCCTCTACCGGATTGTACCGGACCCACCAACTATCGACGCTGGCGCTCAGCACATCTCCTACAGCGCGCGAACCTGCGCGCGTTAAAGACCCTTTTGAAGTGACACCTTCAAACTGAAGACCCTTTCCAAACTGAACAGCATATATTTCAGTGCATTGACATACAGAAGAGCTTTCCAAGCGATATCTTCAAATCGAAGCCCTTTCAAATCGAAACACGCATACGTAAGAGCGTTTTTAAACATAAACCCCTTTTCGAATGACACCTTCCAATTAAACACCCTTTCAAATTCAAACATATATACTTCACAACATTGTCATAAATAAGACCCTTTTCAAGCAACACCTTCAAACCGAACACCTTTTCAAATCGAAACACGCATACTTCATAGCTTTTTCATACGTAAGGCCCTTTTCAAGCAAATTGAAGCCCCTTTCAAATTCAAATTGAAGATGATGCATGCCCTCGGTAAGAAGCTCTGTACCCAATTTTTTAAACAATTTTATTTGACAATCGACCTCTTTCAGGGCATGAAAGCAGGAACAACGTACATCCTTAATTCAGTTTAGCGTTGCTTACAACATAAATAACTTGGATATACACACGTGTTGAAGAAATGACAAAGTAAGAATACATTTTTACTTAACAACAAATTACTTTGTACATCACTATAACCAAAAATTGTATTTTATTTTCATGTTGTTTTTAACAATCACCAGATAGGTTTTCTCATAATGAAAATACTCAAGACTTACATACATTTGAACGATAAAACTACTTACACGCGTCTGATGACCAAAATGGGGACATAGCACATACTACCACAGCACAAGTCTACTACCATTTAGTTGCTAGACAAAATTATCGTACATCACATCTAGACATAATTTCCTTGACAACTGTTGCTAGGTTACGCAGTTGTTTTAGAACTCACGTGCACACTGCTGTAACGTGGCGGGCGGCCATTCTCGATGGACCTGACCCGCAGGTGGTACTGCTGGGGGTCCTTCTCGTAGTCGAGGTGCCGCAGGAGGTCCACAACCCCCGTGCTCGAGTCAATGGCGAACTCGTTACTCTGACTACCCGACTCGGACGTGAGCTCGTACGTGATGGGGTAGCCCTGGTGACTGTACGCCTTTACCTCTATAATTCTGAAAATAGGGCCCATTGTGTATGGTTAGATAAATATATGCTTATATATTATATATATATATATAAAAAGTAGGCTATGCTCTGGAACACAAAAACAAACATGCATATGGGTTGATCAGTTTAATACTAGTCTTATGGCTAGGCTAACTGCCTAGCCAGTCACAAAGTTTGAAAACCCGGTGCGCACTGGCCAAACAGAGGGGCGCAGGGCACGAGCACACAGTGGCGCTGCAGTAGCAGGCGGCCATTAGGCCAAAACTTATTTTTCGTTAAACGCGCGGATAAGGCCATCGGGCCAGATTAGGCCAAACCAACTTAATTTCCGCACACACGCGGTTACCTACTGCGCAGTAAATAATATAACCGATAATGGAGTATGAGCCGCTCTGCCCTTTTATATATTGATAAGTAATTATCCTATCTATGAATATATATGGTGAAATATATATTTAACAATCAAAATTGTCTTAACAATTGTTTAAATTCTTTTATGATCAATTATATATATATGTAAGTAGAAATTGTCATCATATAAGTGTATATATATAATAACAATAATAATAGAATTCCCTTCCACGCCTATTTACTCGGTTAATACTTATACATCACATATATATTTTATCATAATTTTTATGGTTAAATATATATATACTTTAAAAATAAAATACAAATAATAACAGCATTCGAAATAATATAATATCATTTTACTGTTTATATGTAGGTAACACCAAAGTGAACTTCTGAAACTGACCTAATATATATATATTTATTTACATATTAGAGGGTTCATGGCAGCCCTCTGGCATTTAAACATCCATATTCACACTGCTACCTCCCCCCCCCCCCCAAAAGAAGACAGAAGAAGAAGAAGAAGAAGAAGAAGAAGAAGAAGCAGAAGAAGCAGAAGAAGAAGCAGGAATAGGATTAGGAAACTGGCCCGTCTGTACCAGATTTAGGTGTCCATCCATCCTGGCATAATCTCAATTCAATAGAACCCTTTACTGCTGAAACCGATGGGATTAGAATCTTTGACAAGCACACCAGAATTAATTTGCCATTATTCACACTTCAAATATAAGTTAGCCATTTTAAATCAAAGTGACTTGAAACTAAAGTAAGGTAACAACCTAATATATTTCTCTAAAAAAGAAAAAAAAGGCAGAAACTCAAAAAGTATCGTATTATGCAACTTTAAGAAAGCTCTTTCTGCAGTAAAGTCAAGAACCAAGGTCACAGACACCCAGACCAATGACCTTGCACACGAAAGGCCCACTGCTCCTAAACACTGGCACACTGGCGAATGCATATTATGGACGCGTAATTTAGGTAGCGGGCCGACACTGCATTGCAGGGAGCATGGTCCAGTAAAGAGGGGGAGGGGGGGGGGGGGCATTCCACGCAGGCGCCTTTAAATCACTCCCGCCACTGCCACACGGTGGCGCCACCAAGTCTAATGATGTCATTTACATGCAGCCAATCAGCATGGCGTTCACTTCCACCTATTTTTGGTGGTTCGGGCGTCCGGGTCATTATCAACATGCTCCATTAGGCGGCCTGTGATTGGTCGAACCGTCTGGAGCGGTGAACAGGGTGGAGCAGGGGGGCAGGGTGGGGGCAGGGGGTGGTGCCAGGAATAGCCAATTGATGCTGCTTGATGCGCCAGAAGGTGGTTTATTCGACATTGCGCACAGAACAGTGTGGTGGTGGGCGCCACGGTCAAGTGCTGCTTAACCAGCCTTACAGGAGGTGTCCTTAGGCTTTCACTCGGGTGACGTGTGTCCGCCAATCTAGTGCCACTGATAGGCGTCAGCGTTAACCAGAATTCAGTTAGGCAGGGATGAGGGTCGTCTCCAACATCAACAACAAAACAAAACAAAACAAAAACTAATTTCACTTCTGGTAAAAGAAATTTCAGTGCTGAACTAAGCATATGAGGGGAAAGAAACTACAGTAAAACCTCTCTAAATCGACCGACCTTGGAACCGACTTTAAGTGGTGCATTTAAGGAGGTGGTCGGTTTAGGGAGCGAGAATATGGTTACAATGGTATTGTTGGGACCCAAATAAAGTGATCGATATAGGGGAGTGGTCGATCTGTGGAGGTGGTCGTTTAAGGGGCTGTCACATTAGGGTTTTTTGCGGGAGCGTATGGCGGCGTAGGCGCGTTACGTCATATACGTCGGCATACGCCGTATACGCTACTCATACGCTACGCATACGCTACTCATACGCCGCCAGATGCCGGCTTATGTGAAGCGTATGAGGCATACGCCGCCATACGCTTTCATAAATCCGTCCGTCCAAATTATTTTGTGCATGCTCAAAAAAACTCGACCTATGAGGGCGTATGGCCCATACTGTCAAAAATGTCACAGCACGCTCCCATACGCTCCTCATACGCTCCTCGTAGGTTCCACATACGCTCAAAACCACCCGAAAGGTCACCAAATGTCATCATAGGCCGGCACGCGCAGGACCTACGTAGGTTTTCAATACGCTCCCGCCATACGCCGTAATGTGACAGGGCCTTTAGAGAGGTTTAACTGTATATACCAAGAAGTGGAAATTTGATGAAAATTTGAAAATTCTCATTATTGGTTAGATTATGAAAA
Source organism: Branchipolynoe longqiensis (assembly GCA_030323885.1). Lineage (NCBI taxonomy): Eukaryota > Metazoa > Annelida > Polychaeta > Phyllodocida > Polynoidae > Branchipolynoe > Branchipolynoe longqiensis. The sequence goes on along the minus strand of CM059194.1, from coordinate 20,255,030 downwards.
ATAAAATGATTTTTAAAAAGGTGGGCAGGGGGCAGTGCGTGGCGGTGGTGGCAAGAATAGCCAATGGCTACTGCTTGATTCAAGGTCGTTTATTCGACATTGCGCTCAGAACAGTGCAGTGGTGGGGGTCATGGTCAAGTGCTGCTTAACCGGCCATTCAGGCGGCGTCCTAAGGCTTTCACTCAGGTGACGCTTGTCAAACAATCTAGCACCGCTGATATGCGTCAGCAGTGACCGGGGCGGTAATGTAGTCAGGGCAATTAGAATTCAGTTAGGCAGGGATGAGGGTCCCCCTCCAACAACAACAACAACACAAAAACAAATCTCACTTCTGGTAAACAAATCTTTTCAGTGCTAGCTAACCATATGAGGGGAAATAAACATGTATCATTATGACTCGAGTTATAGTTGTTGGTGACTTTATAGGGCTGCCCCACTTGGAGAGCAGGCCACCAGCACCATGACTTGATATCCCGCTCAGTCACATTATCCTGACAGTGAGCTAACCCGTCCTTGCCCTATCCTATTGATGCCGAGCGCCAAGCTAGGAAGCGACAAGTATGAACTTTGTATGTTGGTTTGACTCGACCGGGTATCAAACTTCCGATATCCCACTCCAGAGGCCTGCACTCTACCGATTCGGCCACCGAGTCCGGTACAGTAAAGTAGGCACACGTTTTGAATCTAAATCCCCAGACCTAACTGTTATGCTATTTGAAATAATACTGTTTTACCATTTGCAATAATATAACTTTGCCTTAAATTCATGATGTTGTATAAGTGTTATTTTTATGTATAGTATAATACATTGACCCACAAACATTGACCTATTATCTGTAAATACTATGGTCGATCTTTACACAAGGTCTATGGAAAATTCCATATTTCTTCTCTCCAAAATAGGGGGTCGACCTTTACATGAGCTCCACGTTTACTCGCGGATATACGGTAATTTAATACAAAAACAAAAATACAATGTGAATCAATCAGAGGGAGTTGGTCATTGATCTAATAAGAAACTAAGTGAGTTTGGGGCTGCTTTCTTTTTTTCTGTAGTTTTTATTTGATCTGTTTGTGGGTGTGTAAGAAATCTATAGGCTATAAATTCAACTGTACAGACTTAGTTGGAAATAAGTTAGAACTAATTCTTCAACGAATCGATTTGGATCGATTGGAAAGTCACATTTCTCACGCCACTACAACCCCAACTGAGATCTAATCAAAAAGAAACTGCAGAGTTTGGTTACTTTTTTATTAATTTGTTTTCGTGGGAATATGGGTTAAAGTTGCATAATCTGACGGTTTTAGGTTTCTGGTATATATTTTTAGATAAATATATTAGGTTGCTGATAATGAACTGCAGAAGTCAATGGTGTCAGAGTTTGGGCCTTTTTTTTGTTTTTTGTTTGTACATTAGTTGTTTAAGCAGGAGCAATTTCAATCGCGGACAATTGGTCTTCCTTATTCCACTGCTCCTTGCCCTATCCTAACAATGCCGAGCGCCTGACTAGGAAGCAACAAGTATCTATTTTTAAGTCATCGGTTTGACTCGGCCAGGGTTTGAAACCATGACCCCACGGTCTACCAACACGGGATACGGATGCTCTAACTAAGGTAGATTATAACGATTAACCTAATGTACTTTAACTAGACATGTGTTGACACTTCCAACTTTAGTCACCAAACATGGTAGCACTGCGGGCGATGATACATAAACCACTATTGGTTGCCTGTCACAAACACTGCCACCGTGCCACCATGCCACCAGCTGGCTTCTCGTCAACACACCTCAGTGACATAGCTGCAACGCACCAGGCGAGATGGCCAAATGAGTTGAGCGCCCGTCTCCCGTTTTGGTAGATTATGGGATTCGAACCCATGGGGTCGACTCAAAACAATGACTTAAACATTTCCTAGCCTGGCGCTTGGCATTATTAGGATAGGGCAAGGACTGGTTGACTCAGTGTCAGGATAATGTGACTGAGTGGGATCAGGTCATGGTGCTGGTGGCCTGGTCTCCCAGTGGGACAGCACTATGAGTGCGCACTGTCACAAGTCCCTATGAGTGCGCACTGTCACAAGTCGGTACCCGTCCGGATATGACCTTAGATGTTGCCAGGACGCAAAACTCCAACAACCAACCAACTAACCAGCAATGCACCGCTGTGCATTCATCACACTCACACACACACTCACACCTCACTAACACCCGCAAACCGGAAGTTCAAGCCGAGCATGCTCAGAAATCAATGAGATGGATATGAGGAGGAGGCTGGAAGTGGCCCCCAACTCTGCACGAGTGACGCCGCGTCCCGCAGTAGCGTCCGGCTCGCCACTTCATCAGTCACGTGACCGCGGCGCCACCCTCCTATTGGCAGGCGCCGCTCGTGCTTGCGCTTTGACGGGGAGAGGGGAATGTTAAACAGCGCCGCCCGGTCTGCCTTCACCGCAGTTCAAAGACGTGTGAGCCTCATCAGGTCAAAAGCACTTCCTGCCAGGCAGTGTGTTTTCTACTCGTCAATGCAAATGGCGTTAACTACTTACTATTACCCCCTGCTTTTAATATTTTTCTTCTCTTTCTTCTTCCTCCCAACCCCACTTTTTATCCACAATTCACACCTTAAAGTTTAAAATAGCATCACGTGACCAGATCTTTATTTTTTTACTTAAACATTCACTTTTACTTTTTCTATTTACATGGATTTGGTTGGTTGTTGGGAGTTTTACGTCGCGACAACATCCAAGGTCATATCAGGACGGGTACCGACTTGTGACAGTGCGCACTTATGGCGACGTTATAGTGCTGCTCCACTGGGAAACCAGACCGCCGGCACCATGATGCGATATCCCAATCACTGATACTGAGCTAACCAGTCATTACCTTATACTATTAATGATGAGTACCAGGCTAAGGAAACAACAATTATCAATCTTATAAGGCATTGGTTTGACTCAACCTTGAACCGAGAACTTCCGATCTCCCGCACACAAGGCCCACGCTCTACCGATTCGGCCACCGCACCCGGCCCTGGTCACGTGATGTTATTTCTTTTGCTTTTTTTCTTTTTTTCCTTTTGTTTACATGGACATTCGCTATATCTTCACAAAATATTGGTGTTCTAGAAATCGACTGACAGGTCCTTACACCTCGTGGCATATTCGGGCACTGGAGATGAAATGATTCATTATCTATGTCGGCGTGACGTTACAGCCCGGTGTCAGCGTCTCATTTACCTCACGTCTCATTTCCCAAATATCGCTTCTGCGCATGCGTCGAATCCAACAGCGTCGTCTGCGCATGCGTAAAAAATGAGCCAGTCTGGTTTGGGTATTGACACAATCAAGAAATACGTATCCTCCTGTTTAACTCCAATAAATTCTTTAATATATGCATCAATATTCTAAAATTCATAGAATATTGTTCTCCACAAGCAATACGTATTCTCCTGTATTCTTGGGTTTAAACTCATAAGAATAACCGCTAAAAAACAAATAGTGGTAATCAGGTCGAGCAAGCGACCAGAAGTAAACACGGCGATGTCACCGAATCGGTTTTTCGCCAATAACTTCTTTAATATATTCACCAATATTCTCAAACTCATACAGAATATTGTTGTACACGTTTCCTCCAGTATTCTTGGGTTTAAAGTCATAAAAACGCTACGAAAAACTGGGAAATGAGACTTGTTGGAAATAAGACTCTGACAAGCTGCAGTCTGCATTCGTCACTCGAATTCGCGCATGCGCAGAAGCGATATTTGGGAAATGAGCCTTGTGGGAAATAAGACGCTGACACCGGCCAAACTACTCGCGAAGGGTAAAACAATGCACTAATTTGTACTGAAGCAATGCTATGTCTATGTGTAGCATTTATTTTTGCAAAATAAATTCAAGAACTTCCAATTGGCTGATAACAAAAAAGCTGAATGTGAAATTGTAGAGAAAGATCTGAACTATTTAATAGAAATAAGAGAAATCTGCTTTCAAAGCACAACAAAACACAAATTACTGTGATAGTTAGGGTAGTTTTAGTCTTGTCTCTATGACAGTCACAGTGGCATTGCGTGTTGTGAGCGTAGAAAGTACCTGGATGTCCGACATCGAGAATGCGAGTCACTCGCAATGGGCGTGGTTGCTGTTTCTGTGTGTGTGTGTTTTTTGTGGTTTAATTACCCTGTCCATAACGAGTAAGTCGCATTGCGGCTTGTTTTCATCGCTGAAGTTAGTTTCGCGAAAACCCGCTAGATGGCATGTGAGATGATGGTCCTGCCGCTCAGTAGCAGAGAGTCTTTTTCCTGAACGATCCGCTAGGTGGTGCTCCGGCAACGTGTCCAGAGTTAGCGAATGACTATATATGATCGATCTCGTGCCTGAATTGCCGCGCTGCCATGTTGAATACAATTAGTGACCTGTGTCTAAACACGTTTCAGTTCTATTTCATAGTGAAAATCTATCCACAAATGGAAGCAGTCGCTGGCCTTATGTCACGCTACCATCCAAATCAGGTGTGGTTAAACACAAATGACCCTACCCTGTCTAAAATCTCCAAGCACCACCAACTTTTCACGCACATTTCAGACGGCAATAATAAGATTTCTTTTTTGTAACCCTTCATAATCCATCTGTCTGTGCCACCTCTCCACAATCTCCAGCACAACTAACTTTCCACGCACATTTCAGAAGGCAATAATAAGATTTATATTCGCCAAAATAACACCTCTTCACAATCAATCTATCTGTCCATGCCACCTCTCCACAATCTCCAGCACCACTAATTTTTCACACACATTTCAGATGGCAATAATAAGAATTCTATTCCTGAAAATAACACCACTTCAAAATCAATCTATCTGTCCATGACACCTCTCCACAAACTCCAGCACCACCAACTTTTCACGCACATTTCAGATGGCAATAATAAGATTTTGTTTTTTTAAACACCGCTTCACAATCCATCTGTCAGTGCCACCTCTTTAGAACAATTTCACTTCAACAACTCCAAGATAAACATTTCCAAATACAGTAAAACCTCTCTAACCGACCACCTCCACTCCGACCACTCCCCTATATCGATCGCTTTATTTGAGTACCAAACGATCGCCCATAAAATACCATTGTAACGATAACAAAAAAAACTGCTTAAACCGACCACTTCCCACAATGGACCATTTAAAGTCGGTCCCATGGTCGTTCGATTTAGAGAGGTTTTACTGTAGACAGATAGGTCCGTCGGTGACTGTCGTGGTGTGGCAGCGCGGTTAGCATTGACCACGCCCGACGCCCTCGCGGACACCCAATAACCACTGTAGGAGACGTGGACGGACGCGGGGAAGCTGACGCATGGAAGGTGGGTGTTTGAGCAATTGAGCGAATGAGGGTAGCAGATAGGGAGGGGACAGATGGAAAGGGGGAGTGAGGAGGATAGGGACGACAGAGGAGTTTTAGACAAGCAATAAAGAGCAGATGCAAGAACTTGAAGATGGGGCTTAACATATTACACAATGCCAGACTCAAATCGACAATTCCTTAATTATACTACTTACACTTTTTGATGACTGTCTGTTGTTTTTGTTTTATGTCCTCGCAAGATCTAAGGTCATATCAGGACAGGGTTTGGGGGCTACAGCCGTCTCATCAGGGACTTGGGGGTGGGAAGGGGGAGGCACCCTACCGATAGTATAATACATCCTGTAGATGCTTATCTGTTAGTTTGTTGGGGTTTCACATCCTAGCAAGATCTAGCTCACACACGTGACCACCAGGAAGAGCGCTGGCAGTGTAAGTCTCACCTAGTCCTCGGTCATGTAGAATACACGACCACCAGGGGGTGGTGCTGGCATTGATAGTCTCTGCTAGTTCTTGGTCATGCAGAATACATGAGCATCACATACCAGTGATAGTCCCCACTAGTTCTTGGTCATGCAGAACACATGACCATCACATGGCAGTGATAGTCCCCGCTAGTTCCTGGTCATACATAATGCATGACCACCAGGAGGAGTGCTGGCAATGATAGTCTCCGCTAATTCTTAGTCAAGCAGTATACATGACCATCACCTGGCAGGGATAGTCCACTAGTTCTAGGTTATGCAGAATACATGACCACCAGGAGTCCTGTCAGTGATAGTATCTGGTAGTTTTTAGACATACACTATACATGACCATCATGTAGCAATAATAGTCTCTGCTAGTTCTTAGTCATGCAGTATACATGACCATCACACAGGAGTAATAGTCTCTGTTAGTTCTTAGTCATGCAGAATACATGACCACCAGGAGGAGTCCTGTCAGTAATAGTCTCTGCTAGTTCTTGGTCATGCACTCTACATGACCATGACCATCACACAACAGTCATAGTATCCGCTAGTTCTTAGTCATGGAGAATACATGATCACCAGGAGGAGTCCTGTCAGCAATAGTCTCTGCTAGTTCTTGGTCATGCAGTATACATGACCATGACCATCACACAGCAGTAATAGTATCCGCTAGATCTTAGTCATGCAGAATACATGACGAGCAGGAGGAGTCCTGTCAGTATTAGTCTCTGCTAGTCCTTGGTCATGCAGTATACATGACCATGACCATCACACAGCAGTAATAGTATCCGCTGGTTCTTAGTCATGCAGAATACATTACCACCGGGAGGAGCCCTGTCAGTGAGTCTCCGCTAGTTCTTGATCATGTACAATACATGACCATCACATGGCAGTGAGAGTCTACACTAGTTCTTGGGTCATGTAGAATACATGACCATCAGCAGGAGCACGTCCTCCATTCCTCAGTCATGCACACCATGTGACATTTGAACTCCTCTAATATAGATTATGCTGTGCCTTCTGAACCACAAGCCCCGTCCTGATATGGCCTTAGATGTTGCCAGGATGTAAAACTCCAACAACCAACCAACCACAAACCTAACTCAGCGAACTCATCAAACACATCCCTTCCACCTGCTAAGCTAAATCCCAGAACCCTCCAGGCCTTGGTTGAGCTCAGTAATATCCCCCCCTCAGAGGTGTGAGGAAACTCATCCTCGAACTATCATTAATTACGCTACCGCCACAACCCTTGTGGGGGGAGGGAGTGGAGGGTGGGGGTTCCTACACCCGGGATGGGGGCCAGTGGGGGCCGGTGGGGGCCGCTGACACCGGTGACAGCTTGCATTCACACGGGATGCCACACCTGATTGGAACACGTGGGGTACTTGTAAACACGGCTTCAGCTGATGAGCCATTGATAATGGGGTTAGCGTTTCACCAACTGTTTACGTGGAGCATGCGCAGTGAGCAGCCACCCACAACATTATCACATGGTGGTTTGGTGGTGGAAATTGCATATTGAGACCTTTTCAACAGGGCATTCTCCACAGTGAATTTCAGTCTACAACATGGTTTTGTCATTGCTAACAGAGGGGAGGAGCGGGGCATAGCTCAGGCGGTAGAGTGTCCACCTGTGAAGCTGTCCGTCATCGGATCGATCCTTCTCAGTGGATCCATTTGTAGTTTGGGCTATTTTCGGTTCCAACCAGTGGTGCACAACTGGTTCATCAAAGGCTGTGGAATGTGCTGTCCTGTCTGTAGGGAAGTGCATATAAAAGACCTCTTGCTGCTTATCGGAAAGAGTAGCCACACCTTGGGCCATACCCAGGCCACACACAGGGCCACACCCCAGACCACACACAGGGCCACACCCCGTGCCACACCCGGGTCACATACAAGGCCACACCCTGTGCCACACCCTGTACCACACCCCGTTCCATATATAGGGCCACACCCCGGGCCACACCTCGGGCCACACCCCGGGCCACATACAAGGCCACACACAGGGCCCGCAGACATTGGCGTGCCTGCCATCATTAAGCCAGTCTCATCACCCCAACCTTCACCTCCCGCCAACAGGTATGGCATCCAAGGTACTATCAGCTCAGTGTAGGCTCAGTGCAAGCCCAGTGCAGGCTCAGGACAGGCTCAGCCGAGCTCAGACAAACGCCCCCTACTGCATATATTATTTCAGCGCCAGAGAAGAAAACAAAGTCCGAGTAGATTATGTCAGCATTATATATATATATATATGAGCCTGTCTCAAAAGGTGATAACTCTTTTTTTGTGTGTCCATTGTAACGACTGCCACAAAACAGTACAGAAACGGTTACACTGAAAACAGAAGGACATTTGCTTCAACTCAATATGTATTCTATTGGGGTTATGAAACACCATGTGAAAATCAAATCAGTTTATCCTGAGCAAATGCATAAGCAGATAGCATGTTGATCGTTAAAAAGTTTTTCCCATATTGCTTAGCACCTTTTGAGACAGTCTCATTATATATATATAGATATATATATATGACCTCGTGACCTCGGTGGAGTAGTAACTCTGAGGACAAGGCGTCCAGTCGGTTTGGGCGGGGTTTGGGTGTTCAGTAGCACCTCATCTGTCAGGGGGTTTGTGTATCTCACATCAATTGAGGCACCATCCTTGCTTCTGGTCACAGAGCTAAGCTATCGCTTTCAGATCTGACAGAACTCTACATCAACCTCCCCCCTCCCCCCCCCCCCGCCCCCCGCGCCCCTCCCCCCACCGCACATTGCTCCACCACCCGGGCACACTCCATGGAACGAATATGACTCAAACAAGTCAGAAATCTGATTTCCAGTAAATTGTTCACAATTCCCTGGCGAATACTGAGCCTATTTGGGGTGGGGTGGTAGGGGTGAAATCTTATTTTTGCAGAAAACAGTGATTTCATCCGTGATGGTTTATTTATTGATTGGAATAAGTCAATTCTCAGCACTGAAGAATTAATATCCCCGCCACTTTAACGGTGTGCTTTTAAGCTTCTAAGAAAGAAAGTAAGAAAGAAAGAAGGAAGGAAAGAAAGAAGGAAAGAAAGAAAGAAAGAAGGGCGTAAAGAAAGAAAGAAAGAAAGAAGAGAGAAAAGAAAGAAAGAAAGAAGGAAGGAAAGAAAGAAGGGGGGAAAAGGAAAGAAAGAAGGAAAGATAGAAAGAAAGAAGGAAGGAAAGAATGAAGGAACGAATGAAGGCAAGAAAGAAAGAAGGAAAGAAAGAAAGAAGGAAAGAAAGAAAGAAGGAAAGAAAGAAAGAAAGAAAGAAAGAAAGGCGGGAAAGAAGTTTGTTTGTTTATTTGTTGTTTTACGTCCTAGCAACATCTAAGGTCATATCAGGACGGGCGGGAAAGAAAGAAAGAGAGACAGAAAGAAAGAAAGAAGGAAAGAAGGAAAGAAAGAAAACATAGAAAAAATGGAAAAAGCAACAAACAAACAACAAATTAATATAAATTCTTTTTTAAAGTGTTTACTAAATTGAAAAGCGACACTTACTCGTACTGTACGGGCGCCAGTTCGGGCACGCTGGCGGTGTACATGGACTTGTAGAACTGCGGGTCGCGCTCTCCGACCAGGATCTTCAGCGACTGCGTGGGAGAGCGCTGCGGGCTGGAGGCGGCCACGTCGGACGCCGACACGCCGATCTCGTACTCCTTCCCCTGTCGGAAGGGCTGGTTGCCCTTGGTCCGCACCACGCCGCTCTCTGTGTCCACCTCGAACCGGTCCTCCCCGCCTGGCGACGAAAAGGGGCACAGGTTACGGCGCTCTGCTGTCGGCTGTGTTTGTTGTGGGTGTGTGTGTGGGTGGGTGCGTGACTGGTGGAGCCCGCATTGGTGGCAGGGGGGTGGGTGAGGGGTTGTTGATTAGGTGGGTGGGAGGTGGGGGAGGCGAGAGGGTTACTGGTAAGTCAGATGGGAAGACTGCGTAATTAGAGCAAGTCACAGGGGAAGACTGCTGAATTAGAGTAAGTCACATGGGAAGACTGCACAATTAGAGTAAGTCAGGAAGTCACTAGGAAGACTGCTCAATTAGAGTAAGTCACAGGGGAAGAATGCTCAAATAGAGTAAGTCACATGGGAAGACTGCACAATTAGAGTAAGTCAGGAAGTCACTATGAAGACTGCTCAATTAGAGTAAGTCACAGGGGAAGACTGCTCAATTAGAGTAAGTCAGGAAGTCACTAGGAAGACTGCTCAATTAGAGTAAGTCACAGGGGAAGACTGCTCAATTAGAGTAAGTCACACGGGAAGACTGCACAATTAGAGTAAGTCAGGAAGTCACTAGGAAGACTGCTCAATTAGGGTAAGTCAGAGGGGAAGACTGCTCAATTAGAGTAAGTCATATGGAAGGCTGTGCAATTAGAGTAAGTCACGTGGAAGACTGGTTAATTAGAGTAAGTCGTGAAGTCACAATGAAGACTGGTTAATTAGAGTAAGTTAAGAAGTCGTAGGGAAGACTGCTCAATTAAAGTAATGAGGTCACGGGGAATACTTCTCAATGAGAGTAAGTCAGGAAGTCATGGGAAAGACTGATTAATTAGAATAAGTCAGGAAGTCGCAGGGAATACTGCTCAATTAGTGTAAGTCAGAGGGAAGACTGAGCAATTGGAGTAAGTAATGAGGTCACGGGGAAGACTGCCAATACATACACATACAGTAACACAAAGTATTGTGAAGTTATCTTTTCATCAAGACCTAGCTAAGATTCACATAACTTGATAAACAAGCCTGCATTAATACATTACAGACACAATCACTGGTAGACAGACAACAGAATAAATAGTAATAGAAATCATCAGTAAATTTAGTACAGTGAAACCCTGTTTTAATGCACCCCGATTGAATGTGAATTCGGATATGACGCAATGATTCATTGGACACAGAATTCTTTAATTCAAAGGTAATTCAGTAAACTGAACCGCGATTTAACGCGACCCCGCTGTTTTCACAATGACATTGTATGAACCCCAACGATCGCATTATATTGGGGTTTCACTCTAATAAATGGCTTGAATCAAGTATATAACATACAACTTTTTGCCGATTAATGGGTCTTAGATGAGTCTTTCTCGAAAGGTGATAACTCTTTTTTTGTGTGTCCATTGACACAAAACAGCACAGAAACAGTCACACTGAAAACACAAGGACATTTGCTTCAAATCAAAATGTATTCTATTGGGATTATGAAAGACCATGTAAAAAACAAATCAGTTTATCCTGAGCAATTGCATAAGCAGATAGTATGTTGATCGTTACAATGGATAAAGTGTTGTCCCATATTGCTTAGCACCTTTTGAGACAGTCTCAGTTACAAATTGAGTACATTGTGTAATCGATGTTCCTTGTTCAATGCCATCAGCTGGGTCCACATTTAAGATTTCAGAAAAGCAACTCCTAAGAACCAACTCACTTCTAACCTGGTTATGATTAAGTATCAGGCCCATGTTCTAATTTGGTTCATTGGTTGTTGGAGCTTTACATCCTAGTAACATCTAAGTCCATATCAGGACAGATACCGACTTGTGATAGTGCACACTCATGGCAACTTTATAGTGCTGCCCCACTGGAAAATCAGGCCACCAACACCATGACCTGATAACCCACTCAATCGCATTATCCGGACACTGAGCTAACCAATCCTTGCCCTATCCTATTAATGCCGAGCGCCAGGCTAGGAAGGGACAAGTATCAATTTTATAAGTCACTGGTTTGACTCGACCGGGAACCAAACTCCCGATCTCCCACATGCGAGGCCCACGCTCTACCGATTGAGTAATTAATATGTCTCCGGTGAGTACCGGACAGGCCATAAATACCCACGTTCTTCACAATCTGAACAATGTTTAGAAAGGTGGAGTGAAGGGATAAAAGTCACGTGGCTTTTCACGCAATAAACCATCAGTCAAATTTCATCGACGTTTTCATGTCAGGATTAGGGGTGGACTTGACGAGGAGGTGTCAAACTCAATCCTAACATTGTTAGGCTTGCGAAAAGGAATTAGGATTTATGGACCGTCCCTTTGTGAAAGGGATGCTTGCCAGAAACTGGAGGAAACTACAACCAGAATTAGTAGAGAAGCGGATTGAGTAGTTAAAGAATGCAGTCAAGGAATGATGTCCTCCCGTAACCATAGCTACTACCGTAAAGTTGCATTATGGTTCCATGAAAGGAAAGCTAAAGGAGACTAAGCCACAGCCAAAGTCTACTCTACAACCCCCCCCCCCCCCCGCCCCGCACACTGCCATTGCTCCACCACCCGGACACACTCCGTGGAACAAATATGACTCAAACAAGTCAGAAATCTGACGTCCAGTAAATTGTTCACAATTCCCTGGCGACTTCTATTATGAATTTAATGACATCTTGTTAACGCAATAAGATATCATTAAAGTTACATAGTCCGATAGGTTTGGGGGTTTCTGCCATATTTTTCAGATCAATATATTAAGGTTGATCATTTATAATCTATTTTACCTTAATTTAATGTAACTCTCATTTTCTAAGTCACAAGTCTAACTTTTGGGATATTTGAACTGAAAAGATACCAAATTACTTTTGCTGTGCACATCGAAATGCTGGACTCCAGCAGTGACAGGTTCTATTGGATTGACGTAATATCACTTATGTGCAGAAACACATGTCTAATGAGTGCACCAGTATCTAAGTTGGACAGGTAGTATCAAATTTAGGTAAAGTGTCCTGGTTTTGAAAAGTGTATGCTTTCATCGGACTATGCAGACTATAAGATTTATAATAAGGCTTCAAAGCGATCGCTCACCACCCCCCCCCCCCCCTCCAATAAAAACTGACACTTTCCCCATGTACAATACCTTTTGAGCAGGGATGAAAGTGGTCTCCGGGAAAAAAAGCAGAAATGCGGATATTCTCCCATAGGCTTAGCACTGTCAGGGAATCGCGGAAAATTTCCGGAAGTGAGGTTTCATATATATTGGTATACACTGATAGTGCTGTGCTCTTTGAAGCAGGTATGGTAGTAGTATACGCTGATAGTGCTGTGGCGTTTGGAGCATTTATTAGTGGTATACGCTGATAGTGCTGTAGCATCTCCACCATGTATTAGTACAGACCTACACTGATGGTGCTGCGAAATTGAAAAATCCCGGAAATCCCGGAAATCCGCGGAAAGGCGGAGATCTTTCATCCCTGTTTGAGTTATGGCTTATTTCTTTGTTGGGGTTTTATCTCCTAGCACCATCTGACGTAATACAAGGACGCGTATCATCTTGCGACATCAAGCCGATGTTAAAATGTTGTCCCACGGAAAGACCAGGCCACTGGCTCCATTACCCGATATCCTACCCAGTCACATTATTACGATACTGGATAAACCATTCCTTGCCCTATCCTTTTAATGCCGAGTGTCAGGCTAGGTAGCGACAAGTATAAATTTGGTATGTCATTGCTTTGACTTGATCAGGATTTGAACCTACAACCTCCCAGATGGAAAGCCAATCTGGTGGCCGTTTAAACTAAAATACAAAATCTCCCAGCTGTCGATTCACCATTACCCGATATCCTACCCAGTCACATTATTACGATACTGGATAAACCATTCCTTGCCCTATCCTTTTAATGCCGAGTGTCAGGCTAGGTAGCGACAAGTATAAATTTGGTATGTCATTGCTTTGACTTGATCAGGATTTGAACCTACAACCTCCCAGATGGAAAGCCAATCTGGTGGCCGTTTAAACTAAAATACAAAATCTCCCAGCTGTCGATTCACACAATCCCCCCCCCCCATCTCCACCCCCACCCCCAATCTCCCTATCCGCACCATTGTGTAAGCGTAGTTTTAATTTTTTTTTAATTAAAGTTGCGTAGTCAGATGAAAACATCAAATTTTCAAAATCAAAACACTTATTTAAGTGATTTTATTCTAAATATCTAACTTAGATACCTGTGTACATGTTAAGCATTTGTTGCTGCATAGAAGGGCATTATAAGTGAATTTAATAGAATCTGTTACTACTGAAGTCTACGCTGTCAGAGGTTTGGCGCGCTTGCCAAATTCAATTTGGCATGATCAAATATCTCCAAAGTTAGCCATTTAAAATAAAAGTTACTTCAAACCAAATTAAAGTAGATTATAGCGATTAGCATAATGTATAATTTATCTCAGAAAATGGCAGAAACTCAAAGCATGGGACTATGGAACTATAAGGGTATTTCTTTCTTCTATATTCTTCTTTCTTTTAAAGAATCCTTTCTTTTTGTTAAAAGCAAAATTAAACAAATTTTCAGTATTCCTTCTGAAAAGCCAGGCCCAGCTGCCATAAGTCGCGAGTGAGTATTAGTTGGGTTTATGGTAGTGTGGAATATATTAAATAGAGATTAGGCTGAACATTATAATGGCTGACTCCCTGACACCGCTATTAACCCTGTTGGCTCTCAGGGAGAGGGTGCAAAGTAGCACATCTAACACCACCTCTAATACCACCTCTAATACCACCTCTAATACCACCAGTGCTGGTAGGTGCATTATGCAACGTGAGGTGAACTGTTAGTACCAGGGAGGGGGTGGTGTATGTATACCTACTCCATATACTACTAGCTGAAAGGGCAAGGTTTAACAAATTTAATTCAACTATCCTGCAAAGTGGGTGCAAAGTGGCTTACTATTCTCCCTGATATCCTTAACTTAAGTAAAGTACACAATGCGTAAGCTCAACCAAAACTCTACACTGGATGCGAAAGAAATTATACGCAATTGAGGGTACACTGTACAAATAAATGTCACAGACTGATGCAGTACTGTACAAAATATGTTACATTTAAACTTGTATCGGATAAAAGCTAAAGACGATATATGTGCAAGTTGTAATTAAAGCTGCATAGTCCGATAAAAGTATCAAATTTTCAAAACCAAAAAATTATCTAGATTTTATTCTATATACTTAACTTAGATACGCATGCACTATTGTGTCATAGTTTTGGCGTGCTTGCCATAATTAATTTAGCATATTTGCACTTCAAATCTCTCAAATGTTAGCCATTTAAAATAAAATTTATTTCAAACTCAAGTAAGGTAGATTATAACGATCAACTTAATAGATTTATCTCAGAAAATGACAGAAATTCTAAACCAACAGACCATGCAACTTTAAGTTAAGATTACAAATATGTGTAATCAGTCATGCGGAAAAATAAAGAAGATGGCTGTAGATGAAGGAGTATAATTCCGTATGCGAGCATGCTTTACGGGTAATGCGTAAAATGGAATCGCTCCATATAGCGATCGAGGCATAACCATAGCTATGAAGGTCTACCAAAACGTGACTCAGCCCAAGCTCCATCCTTGAGCACATTATCCTTACGCATTATGCTGACACATTTGCATAGAGAATTTAGCTCAGCATTCCTTTCATTGACAAATTAAATTTTCTGAAAATGGGTCGTTCTCAGAAATTGTGTGCCACATATTTGGTTTCCAAATTACATTGTTAATTATTAATTCTTTTTTTATAGGGTAGCAAGTCAAATAGTTATTGTTGGCTCTGTGTATGAAGTCTGTTAGCAAATACTACATTTATTTAATCTGTCACACAAAATGTTTTGTTTGTTGTTGTTTTATGTCCTAGCAACATCTAAGGTCATATCAGGACGGGTACTGACTTGTGACAGTACACACTCATGGTGATTTTATAGTGCTTCCCCACTGGGAAATCAGGCTGCCGGCACCATGACCCAATATCCCACTCAGTCACATTATCCTGATACCGAGCTAACCAGCCCTTGCCCTATCGTAATAATGCCGAGGACCAGGCTAGGAAGCGACAAGTATCAATTTTTAAGTCATTGGTTTGACTCGACCGGGAACCAAACTCACAAACTCCCGATTTTCCGCACGCGAGGCCTGTGCACTACCGATTCGGCCACCGCGCCCGGTTGTCACACAAAATGTATTTAAAATATGCTCATATGATTTTGTGCTAAAGTGAAAATTTGAAAATTTGCATATTGAGACCATGCATCTACCCAAATTTTATTTCAACTTTTTTCTTGTAAGATAATCATTTTTGCTCAACTGTAAATCAATAAAATCTTGTTTGAATGTGTTGTGTGCGTGTTAAAATGATTTTATGGATGTACTTAATTCCCATGTTAAACATGATATTTTAATATTTTTCTTGATTTGCATGAGATCAAAATCAAAAGTGAAATTTCCGACATATACACACCATGTAAACCTTCATATGAACATTCATTCTGCTATTATTTGGAATGCTTTCAGCAATTATCTCAAATGTTTTTGCTTTGGGTTTCCAAGTCACACATGTGGTAAGCAGTTTCTGAGAATGACCCATATTTCAAAGAAGACAAACTTAAAGAAGAGAAATACTAATGGCAATCCCCAGTGGTCATATCCCAGCAGAAGGCGGTGCCACATGTTAAAAGTGCAAAATGAAAAAGTCACCCTTTCTTATACTAGAAGGTGCCATGCGCAGACATTGCTGCAGGGAGGGTGCAAGGCACTACTACTTTCTAAGTCTCACAGTAACCAAATCACCAAAAAAACGGGGAAGAAGTAGTTTACTGGGGCTTCCAAACATGCCCAATTGTGCATCTAGGTAGAGAAAAGTTGGCTAGGCGCCATTTTTCATGACTGCTACGGGGCGTGTTTGTGGGGGGTTGGGTTTACTCATCTGGAAGGGACGCTGGTTTACTTACAAACAGACACGTCTATTGATAATTGAGGAAAGCCTTCGCGGATCAGGCACTTACTCGTAAGTACTAATATTTACTCTCACCCAGAGAGGGCAAATAAGTGTAGCCCTGGACGGTAGAAATGTGAGGGGCCGAAATGTGAGGGGACTAAATGATGTGAAGGGACTAAATGATGTGAAGGGCCGAAATGTGAGGGGCCGAAATGTGATGGGACTAAATAATGTGAGGGGCCGAAATGTGAGGGGCCACAATGTGTTGAGGCCGAAATGTGACGGGGCCGAAATGTGAAGGGCCGAAATTTGAATGGCCGAAATGTGAGGGTCCGACATGTGAGGGGAAGAAATGTGACGTGGTGAAATGTGAGGGGCCACAATGTGACGAGGCCGAAAAGTGACGGGGCCACAATGTGACAGGGCCGAAATGTGAAAGTCCGAAATGTGAAGGTCCGAAATGTGAGGGGCCAAAATGTGAGGGGGCCACAATGTGACAGGGGTGAAATTTGAGGGGCCACAATGTGACAGGGCCTAAATGTGAGGGGATGAAATGTGAGGGGATGAAATGTGAGGGGCCACAATGTGACGGGGCCGAAATGTGAAGGGGCGAAATGTGAGGGAACGAAAATGAGATTGTACCTTTAAAGTTTAAGTTTAAGCTGATTTCAGACACCACTCCTAAGCCCGCCCACACAGACTAACAACCTACTACAGAACACTACGACGGACGAAACGGCTGACTGACCCGACTCCAGGTTGTAGTTGACGATGCTCTCCTTGTCGTCGTCCCGGGCCATCAGCTGGTAGACGCTGGTTCCCGGCGGTGCGTTCTGCGACACAGTCGCCAGGAAGGGGCGGGGCACGTTCACGAACAGCGGCAACTCATCGTTCACGTCAGTCAGCTTGATCTTCACCGGCTGCTCGTACTGGACTGTTAGAAGAGAGCAAAGATGGCACACGGTTACTCACCACGATGACGAACCATTTTTTTCTCTTAACATTTTTTCTCTCTCTTTTTCGCGTCTTTATTTATATTTGTTCTTTTCCTCCCTATTTATTTCTCTGTTTTCTTTCCCCCCTTCTTTATTTCTCTCTTTTCTCCCCCTCTTTATTTCTCTTTTTTCTTCCCCCCCTCTTTTTTTTTCCTTTTTTTTTCTTTTCCCCCCTCTTTATTTCTCGTTTCTTTCCCCCCCTCTTTATTTCTCTTTCCATCCCATTTTTTCTCTCCCTTTTCCTCTCCTTTTTTCCCTCTTTTCTCTTTTTTTTTCTCTCTTCCCCCCCCCCCCCTTTCTCCCTATATTCTCTCATTTTCCCCCTTTTTTGTCCTTTTTTCCTCCTCCCCCACCGTTGTTGCTTTATTTGGTTACATTCATCGATTAACGTCGCCCGCCATAGTCCACTAAGACAACAAACATATTGTGAATGTTTTGATTGATATATTGATTGATTGGTGGTTTCTTTACACCGTGTCGGCAGCATAGGCCATATTGACAGCGAGAATTGTTTGGTTTTTAATCAACCATCGCTTTTTCAGAGTGCAAAAGCATACAATCGATTATGTGTCAATAGACACTTTGAATTTAAAAGGCTCACAGTTACATAATTTATGGTTAAGGGAAATACAATTCTAGTTCAACGCTAAAGGTCGTTATTACGAATGTAATATATGAATTCCGAATGTAATATATGAATGACGTCATGGATAGGATTCCCTCATCACATGACCTAATATGGTTCCCCACAGACCAGGGAACACTGGGGATAGATTGCATTTGCACAATATCCATTGTGGCGCTCTCCGTCCACATACTGAAAAGGTGTGCTTGGAGAGCATTTGTCGGAGTACAGTTCCAGTCTCAGTGGATTGGTTCCCTTTACGCAGGAGAAATTTCAATCATAGAAAATTGGTTCTTTCTCATTCCTTATCCAGCAACAAATGAACAACAATTTATAGACAGTCCCCAGATACATGCCCACTGTCATATCCAGCGTCACATCAAATGAGCGACAATTTAAAATAGACGACTAAAACAATACAGTCCCTAGATGAACACAGCCATACCCAGCATCAAGCAGGCCTCACGCTCGTCTTGTCTACCTCACACATAAAAGACCGGGGAGAGAGAAATGACAAGAAGAGCAACACTGCTCTTTTATAAACAAACCCGCCCATAACAATCCCAACTGGGTAACTAACCAAAGAAGATGCTGTTCCAAAGGCGAACAAAACGACGACAGCTCATCACCATTCGCAGAATAAAACAGAAGCTGTCCAAGTTGGCTAAATCTTCTTTAACCCTTTCACCAAAATGGCGGCTGTCTGTTGACAGTGTTCTCTCAAGTCTGAGGTTTTGCGTCTGGCATTAATATCACTGGATTCAACTGATGTCACCAAAGTGACAGCCAGTCGGCTTCAAATGACACCTCAAATGAAATTGCTGCATTAAATGCTGGGATGAATATTTTTCTCTTCTTTCTCTTTCTTTCTCTTTCACTCTTTCTTTCTCTTTCTTTCTCTATTGTTTCTTTCTTCCCTTTTCGTTCTTTTTGATTCACCTTCTTTATTTTTCTTTCTTTTGTTTTCTTTCTTTCCTTTTATTTCCCTTTCTTTCTTTGTAGATAAAAAAAAATATTTCTGTTATTATTAAGTGAATTTATTTTTCCAGTACACCGCAATTAACCACAGCAGTCGGCACCAAATTACTTCTAAATAGGAGAGAAGATAATACACATTTTTTTAAAGGCGAAAACAAAACTAACAAAACCTAAACAAAAATGAAAAAGAAACACTGCTTGGCATTGGGTCAACCTCGACCAACCTCCACCGACGCCACATTTGTGTCGGATTGACTCGGAAGGTCGTCCAGTAATCAGGTAATTGCTTAGTTCCAAACTTAGTGTCCATTATTAGTGAAAGGATTAATTCCCTTAGCCATTGTTAGATGATTGGGGGCGCTTTTATATATATATATATGTGTGTGTGTGTGCGCGTGTGTGTGTGCGTGTGTGATTTCTTTGGATATTTTAAATTATTTATTTCTAATATATATATTTCAGTCAGCCATAAACAAATTAATTAGTAAACTTAGAGTCAGGCCCAATTAAAAACAAGGAGTTCAAAGAGTTACTTCTGCACCCCCCCCCTCCTACTACTCCCCCCCCCCCCATCCCCACCCCACACCTCCATCTGGGGAGCATGGTTATTACAATGTTACTTTGTTGGGCCTTTTGTGTCGCTTGTGTTACTTGGCTCACATTATTAATCTGAAAGTATTGGGTGTCAGTCCCCACTGACACTTAAACACATTTGACTAAGTTTTGTTGATTATTTGGCCCTGCGCCAACAATTCTACACTGTAGACAGTGTGCATGACCTTTTACTAAAGTAAAACAAGAAGACATTTTGGCCATTTTGAGGGAAGCTGGTCTGTACCGCCTCATATAGTACATTAAAACAATTTTGATCAATTAATTCTTTTATTTAAGCGACCAAACGGGATGGCCGAATGAGTTGGAGCGTCCGTCTCCCGTGCTGGTAGATCATGGGGTCGTGGGATCGAACATTGGTCGAGTCAAACCAATGACTTGAAAATTGGTGCTTGTCGCTTCCTAGCCAGGTGCTCGGCATTATTAGGACAGGGCAAGGGCTGGTGTGCTCAGTGTCAGGATAATGTGACTGAGTGGGATACCAGGTCATGGTGCTGACGGCCTGGTTTCCCAGTGGGACAGCACTATAAAGTCACCATGACTGTGCACTGTCATGAGTCGGTACCCGTCCTGATATGACCTTAGATGTTGCTAGGACGTAAAACAACAACAAACAAAAAAATCAAATCTAGAGTGAGCGTGTTTTTGGTTTTGAAAAGCTGATGCTTTCATCGGACTATGCAGTTTAAAATAAATATCCCTTTCCGAACTGGGCTGTTTTGGGAGGAAATAGATACCGGTGTCTAAGGAGAGTGGGTATCATCGATCTTACTAAACCAGCTCCAAAGGGGCCAAGGCCGAGGCTGGGGTCATACATGACGAACACACGCCCTGGTGGCGAAGTGACACACTAACTAGACAACTCTATGGCGGTGGGTAGGAAGCATAGTGGCGCCCTCTAGTGTGAAAATTACACAGACTGCGCCTTCCGCCAGGAGCACTGTAAGCGCTTCCTATCAGTTGGCAGCGCCACAAATCACCCCTGGTGACCAGAACCAGAACCAGAGCCAGAATCGGAACCGGAAGGAAGGTCCCGCGGGGGTGCTGTAGCGGCCTGTAGCGGCACTACGAGTTATGCAGGAGATTGTGGCCGAATGAGTTGAGCGCTCGCTTCCCATTTGGCAAGTCGTGGGATTCAAACCCATGGGGGTTAAACTTCGGTCGAGTCAAGCAAATGACTTTAAAATTTGTACTTGTCGTGACCTAGCCCGGTACTCGGCATTCTTAGGGAAAGACAAGGAGAAGTGGAATGAGGAAGAACAATTGTCCGCGATTGAAATTTCCCTTGCTTAATCAACAAACGTAAAAACAAAAAAAAAGTTTTAAGTGAGTGGGAAAAGCACAAAGGGGGGGTGCGGTGGAAATATGGCATCAGTAGAAGTGCAAGCCGAAGAGCATGGTCTTGGTTGTGAAATAAAAAATTGCCTGCGGATTTAACGTGGTACATTGTTCCGTCTAGATTCACCTCAGATGCCGCTCAATTTCCTTTCACCAATTCTTCATTCAAATTAAATGGTTCATGCTTATTTGTCTAAGAATGGTGTCCGAATGAATACGTAGGAGATGAACTCGCAACCTCGGATAAGATCACTCTATTAAAAGGGCATGCTATATTGCACTGGCCTAGAAATACTCACTACAATGGACAAGCATTGTCCATTGCAGTGAGGCTTCTCCACCAGGGGATTGTCGGGCACACAGTGGCCCTTCACAACCATCTCGATGAAAATTGATGAAGCTCATAATTGATTTAAGAGATCTCGCATCCGATGATATTGCATTTTATGATGGCGCTGTTCATCCTGCGCATGCGTCACATGGCAACGGCTGCTTTATTTGTAGCAATGGAGGCAGCATACGCAAAGGCGCATTGTTCAAGGTCACATCTTTGGGGGTGCAGTGCGGGTTAAAAAGCTGCATAGTCTGACGAAAGCATCAATTTAAAAAACCAAAGCGCTTACTTAGATTTGATCCTACATATCCGACTTAGATACTGGTGCGCTCGTTAAACAGTTATTTGCTGCCTAGACAGAATACTAAGTCAATTTAGTAGAACCCATCACCGCTAAAGCCTATGAGGTCCATCATTTTTAATGTACACGCCAACATTCATTTTGATTATAGAACTTTAATGGTCAGTGTGCATGAGGATACACATCTATTGATTAATATATAGCGGTAGAACTACCTAATAACCATACAATTTCTTTTGTATCCATAACCCACCCCTCCCCTCAGAACTACCTAGTAACCCTACAATTTCATTTGTATCCATAACCCCTCCCCTCCCCTCAGAACTACCTAGTAACTTTACAATTTCATTTACATTATTTGTACCCATATTATTATTATTAATACCCCCTCCTCGTACTTCCAGCTCCTCAGAACTAACTAGTAACCCTACAATTTTATTTACACTATTGGTACCCATATTAATACCACCTCCCCCCTTCAGAACTAACTTGTCACCCTACAATTCCATACATTAGTTATATCCATATTAATACGCATCCCTGTCTCTACCTCCCCTGCCCCTCGGAACTAATTACTCACCCTACAATTTCATTTACATTATTTGTACCCATACCTTGTCCCTCCCTCCTCCCCTCCTCCCCTCCTTCCTCCGTCACCAAGCACACCCACATGCCCCCCCCCCCTCCCCCCAACACCCACACTCACACTGAGGTGCGACACTACACTACAAGCCTTACTGCAATTTACGTATTCCTGACACTGTCTTAAAGCTGCATAGTCCGATCAAGCATCACATTTTCAAAAACAAAACAATTACCTAGAATTGAATCTACATATCTAATATAGATACTGGTACACTTATTAAGCCTTTGTTGCCACATAGAAGGGAATACCAAGCCAATTTTTGGCGTGCTTGCCAAAACTAATCTTACATGTTTGCACTTCAAATATCTCAGAAGTTAGCCATTTAAAATAAAAGTTACTTCAGACTAAAGTACGGTAGATTATAACGATCAATTTAGTATATTTATCTCAGAAAAATGACAGAAACTCAAAACCATCGGACTATGCAACTTTACGTACTTCCGTACATAAACGCAAAGCGCACAGCAAAAAACACCGCCACCTCCACCCCACCTCCACCTCAGCCCGCTCCACCACCACACACATGCTCACATCACTCACACCCATAGTCCTATTGGCTGCCCGACGCGGGAGTAAGTGGAGAGTAATAACTGGGTGAAATGTGGGTAACACTGACCCCCCCCCCCCCCCGTACACACACACCAGACGGGATGGCCGAATGAGTAGAGCGTCCGTCTCCTGTATTGGGAGACTGGGAGATCTGAATCGATGAGTTTGTGGGTCCGAATCCTGGTCGAGTCAAACCCAATGACTTTAAAATTGATACTTGTCGCTTCCTAGCCTGGCGCTCGGCATTATTAGGATAGGGCAAGGACTGGTTGGCTCAGTGTCAGGATAATGTGGCTGAGTGGGATATCAGGTCATGGTGCTGGCAGCCTGGTTTCGCAGTGGGGCAGCACTATAAATTTGCCATGAGCGTGCACTGTCACAAGTCGGTACCCATCCTGATATGACCTTAGATGTTGCTGGGATGTAAAAGAACAACAGACAAACAAACGAACACACACACACATATAGACACTCTTTACTGGCGGCTGCGTGCGCAGGATTAGGAGTTGGTGGGTGGGTTTGTTGTTTGTTGTTGTTTTACGTCCTAGCAACAGCTAAGGTTATATCAGGATGGGTAACGACTTGTGAAAGTGCACACTCATGGCGACTTTATAGTGCTGCCCCACTCGGAGACCAGGCCATCAGCACCATGACCTGATATCCCACTCAGTCACATTATCCTGACACCGAGCCAATCAGTCATTGCCCTATCCTAATAATGCCGAGCACCTGGCTAGGAAGCGACAAGTATCAATTTTTAAGTGATTGGTTTGATTCACACCAGGGTTCGAACCCGCGAGGCCATGGGTTCGGATACCCCCAATCTCCAAGTCCTATTGGTTGTTTGACGCGGAAGGAAGTCAAGAGTAATAACTGTGTGAACTATGGGTAACACTGATTCCCCACACCCACACACACACACGCCCTCTACCGGCAGCAGGGCGCGGAGTGGGTGGGTGGGGGGCTTACCGCCCGGTGTCGGGTAATATCGCTATACGCACGTGGGTCATTGGATAAGACGGCTGTGACAGGTCTCGCCAATTCACAGCATATCTCGTGCAATCCCAGCAGCCTCACAGGTCATTAACGTAGACGACGGAGGGCCTATGTGAGGGGGAGGGGAAGGGGGGAGGGAGGAAGGGAGAAAGGTGATGGGAGGGGGACGGGGAGAAGAGGGGGAGGGGAGGAGAAGAGGGGGAGGGGAGGGGGAGAGGGGTGTGGGAGGGGGACGGGGATAAGAAGGGGAGAGGAGGTGGATGGGGACAGGGAGGGGGAGAGGGAGGGCAAGGGGGAGGAGGAGGGGGGGAGGGAGAGGGGGTGTAGAGGTAGGGGGAAGGGGAGGGAGTGAGAGAGGCGGGAGTAGGAGGAGGGAAGGAGAGAGAGAGGGAGAGAGGGAAAGGGAGGGATTGAGGGGGAGGGAGAAGGGAGAGAGAGAGAAAGAGAGAGAGAGAGAAAGAAAGAGAGAGAGAAAGAAAGAGAGAGAAAGAGAGAGAGAGACTTTGAATCTTTTAACTGAATACTGAGGGCTCAGTTTTACTCATGCTTAGATAGGAAAATTGTATTTGTTTCCTGCTAAATGCTTAGTTGCCAGCAGGGTGTGTCGCTGACAGATAGGCAGCCATCTGTGCCCACATTCAGACACGGATGTCATGTCACACACCTGGTGTCAACCAGGAAGCCAAGCAGGTGTCGTCTAACCCACTTATGTTTAAACTGTTCACTGTCATCTGCTCTGACAACAATGACCCCTAAACTGTAATTTATCTGATTGGACAACCAGAAGCTCTAAACTATACATTGTTTGCTCTGACTACAATAACCTGTAAACTGTACTTTATCTGATTGGACAACCAGAAGATCTAAACTATACATTGTAGTCTGCTCTGACTACAATAACCTGTAAACTGTACTTTATCTGATTGCACAACCATAAGCTCTAAACTGTATATTCTCGTCTGCTCTGACTACAATGACCTATAAACTGTACTTTATATGATTGGAGTACCAGAACCTTTAAACTATACATTGTCGTCTGCTCTGACTACAATGACCTGTAAACTGCACTTTATCTGATTTACAAGAAGCTCTAAACTGTACATTGTCGTCTGCTTTGATCCTGTGAACTGTACTTTATTGTCACTTTGATTACTACCAGCACCTGTAAACTGTATTTGATCAGATCTGACTACCAGAAGCTCTAAGCTGTACTGTGTCGTCTGCTTTCAGTACAATTACCTGTAAACTGTACTTTATATGATTGGACTACCAGAAGCTATAAACTATGTACTGTGTTGTATACTTTCACTACTAGAACCTCTAAACTGTACATTGTCGTCTGCCTTGCTGACCAGAACGTACAAACTGTACTATGTTGTCTGCTTTGATCCTGTAAACTGTATATTGTTGTCTGCTTTGATTACGATTACCTGTAAACTGTACTGCGTTGTCTGCTTTGACCAGAACCTCTAAACTGTATTCTGTCGTCTGCACTGACTACCAGATCATGTAATCTGTACTTTCTCATCTACGTTAACCACCAGAACCTGTAATATGTACTTTGTTGTCTGCTTTGACTACACGGACCTCTAAACAGTACACTGTCATCTGATTTGACTACCAGAATCGCTAACAGTACTTTGTTGTCTCATTGAAGAACCAAAATTAGCCCTAACTGTATATTGTCGTCTGCTTTGATTACTAGAACCTGTAGACTGTATTGTTTCATCTGAATTGATTACCAGAACTGTAAACTGTAATTGTCGTCTGCTTTGACCACAAGAACCTGTAAACTGTAGTATATCATCTGCTTTGACTATCGTAACTAGCTCTAACTGTACACTGTCATCTGCTTTGACTACCAGAATCACTAACAGTACTTTGTTGTCTCATTGAAGTACCAAAATTAGCCCTCACTGTATATTGTCGTCTGCTTTGATTACTAGAACCTCTAGACTGTACTGTGTCATCTGAATTGATTAGCAGAACTGTAAACTGTAATTGTCGTCTGCTTTGACCACAAGAACCTGTAAACTGTAGTATATCATCTGCGTTGACTACCGTAACTAGCTCTAACTGTACATTGTCGTCTGCTTTGATTACCAGAACCTCTAAACTGTACATTGTCATCTGCTTTGGCTCAACAATAGTAACACAAACTAACACCCTTTACTGAACAGATGCTGCTAAGTCTTTTCCCGCCATGCAGCTTTATTAATGTCATGTGGGTGTGTGGGCACAATTGTCCATCGAACATAAGCAGACGGCAATAAATGACTGCAGCGGAACATGAGTGTGGATCACTTTATCATCAGTTTATGCTGCATTTGCATAGTTGCATATTTTGCACATTTTCAAATTTTGGGCATAAGAAATCTGGATGGTGTATTTAATTGAAGAGTACGCACCAGTAGGGGCACACATTTAATTTATGCTGATGTGACCATACATGGGCACTATGGGCCAAACTGGGCGCAGTGGCCGAAACGGTAGAGCGCGGGCCTCGCGTGCGGAAGGTCGAGAGTTCGGTTTCCGGTCGAGTCAAACCAATGAATTGATACGTGTCGCTTTCTAGCCTGGCACTCTGCATTAATAGGAATGGGCAAAGACTGGTTAGCTCAGTGTCCGGGTAATGTGACTGAGAGGGATATCGGGTCATGGTACCAGTGGCATGATTTCCCAGTAGGGCAGCATTATAAAGTCGCCATGAGTGTGCACTGTGACAAGTCAGTAGCCGTCCTGATGACCTTAAATGTTGCCAGGATGTAAAACTCCAACAACCAACCAACCAACCCAAATGGGCCCACGCAGGGCCCACTTTTAATTCATTAAATGGACAATGGGCCACTCTCTCAATTACTTCCAAATGAGTTGAGTGAGTTTTATTTAACGACAAACATGTAGTATGGTCACTGTATGGCTTCAACCCTGCAGGTAGGTAATGAATGGTAATGACGGTGTTTACAGGACAGGAGGGGGGGGGGGGGGGTCTATGAGCAACGAGACTAGGAGTTTAGGTTAGGCCAAACAAACACACATATATATATATTGGTCTCTCAGGCACATTTTGTCAGAATCTTTTAGCTGGTAGGTGTTAACAAATATAATTGCTTTAAGAAATTTGGGGCGATGGTATCTAAGACACACATTATTTGGTCAGAGAAATTTGGGGTAGTGACACTGATTTATATATAGATTTGATTCTGTACATCAGACTTGCTTGATGTTCATTTGAAAAGTGAAAGTACTACCTGTCTGTGTAAGTCTGCAAGTCTGTGTTTGCATGTTTGTGTGTCTGTATATGTCAGTGTGTCTCTGTGTGTGTTTGTGTGTCTGTGTGTGTCTACGTGTGTGTCTGTGTGTGTGTCTGTGTGTCAGTGTGTGTCTGGGTATCTCTGTGTGTGTCTGTGTGTGACTATGTGTCTGTGTGTCTCTGCGTGTGTTTGTGTCTGTGTGTGTGTCTCTGTGTGTCTGTGTATGACTGTGTCTGTGTATGACTGTGTCTGCGTGTGTATGCATGTCTGTGTGTGTGTCTGTGTGTGACTGCGTGTGTGTGTCTGTGTGTGACTGCGTGTCTGTATCTCTGTGTGTGTCTGTGTGTGTCTGTGTGTGTGTCTGTGTGTGCATGTGTGTGTCTGCGTGTGTTTGTGTGTATCTGTGCGACATTCTTAGTAACATTATTTTGTCACTGAGCCAACCAGTCCTCTCCTTATTCTAGAAATATTATGGTAAGCTGCAGGCAAGGTAACAACCAGGGCCCATATGTATGAGCCCGGGTTAGCGGTCGTAACCCGGTGTTGTGCGGATTTCCCGGTTTAGTGGCGAAAAATGCGTATGTATGTGTCGGGGTTAAACTAACTCGGTGAGTGTAAAGTCGCCTGTACTAACACCATGCGAAAGGAGGGTTAAAGGTGGGGTTAGGCACCGACTATGTCCAAATCTATTCAATGTGATCATATTTAACAGAATTACATATGCAATAAGTGAAATTATCAATTTAACCCTAAATTCGAACCCTCCTTAAGGCTACCGCCGCATTGACGGCGATATTAATAGTTATATTTTCGAATCGACGAAGGTAGAGTCAACAAACCGCCGCCGCCGCCAGTATGGAAAGCGACGTCGATGCGGCGGCGATTTGTTTACTTTACCTTCGTCGATTCGAAAATATAACTATTAATATCGCCGCCAATGCAGCGGTAGCCTTAAGGAGGGTTCAAATTTAGGGTTAAATTGATAAAATTTCACTTATTGCGTATGTAATTCTGTTAAATATGATAGCATTTAATATATTT
This sequence comes from Branchipolynoe longqiensis, assembly GCA_030323885.1. Lineage (NCBI taxonomy): Eukaryota > Metazoa > Annelida > Polychaeta > Phyllodocida > Polynoidae > Branchipolynoe > Branchipolynoe longqiensis. Next base: position 20,226,841 of record CM059194.1, on the reverse strand, counting down.
GAGCCTAATATATGGCTACAAATGCAGAGGGATTTCCCAAATCTATAAATAACTGAAACGTTAGCTAACTCGGGCGCGTTTTGGTCACATACATCCCCCGTGACACATTTGGAACTCTGCGGTTAGCTAACCCGGCACCCTCCTTTAACCCTGGTCCGGTTAAAAATTGGCTCATACATATGGGCCCAGTATCCATTTTCTAACTGTTTGTTTTGATTGAACCGGGGATCAAAATGACATCTTGTAATTAACACTATTTTTAAACAAGAAGAGTGACAACAAAATATAGTTCTAATAACCACACGAGTACCTAATACTATGCGGGGGGGGGGGGGGAGGCGAAAATAGGAGCAAATCAATCACAGAAGCTAGTTTGTTTGTTGTTTTACATCCTAGCAACATCTAAGGTCATATCAGGATGGGTACCGACTTGTGACAGTGCACACTCATGGTGACTTAATAGTGCTGCCCCACTGGGAGAAAAGGCCACCAGCACCATGACCTGATATCCCACTCAGTCACATTATCCTGACACTGAGCCAATCAGTCCTTGCCCTATCCTAATAATGCCGAGCGCCTGGCTAGGAAGTGACAAGTATACATTTTTAAGTCATTGGTTTGACTCAACCAGGGTTCACAGAAGCTAGACAAAATAAACATGAGCTAGTCTACGGCTTCCAACATATGTTATTACATTTGTTGATTAAGCAGGGGACATTTTAATCACGGACAATTGGTCTTCCTCATTCCACTGCACTATGCCATAGTGATGCCGAGTGTCAAGCTAGGTAGCTGCAAGTATCAATTTTGAAGTCATTGGTTTGACTCGGTTTCAAAAGACGAACCTCCACATGGGAAGCTGGCTCCAATCATTCGGCCATCTCATCTCCATGTCGCCGACGGCATTGTAGATGGCATACTTCATCTATGTAATTTATTTACAGCCAACACATAATGAACTTCAAGACTAATTAAAA